>JAFVLL020029271.1:0-10220 GCA_021397915.2 Tor tambroides | reverse complement strand
GGGTATTTTGAGCTAAAACTTCACATACACATTCTGGGGACATCAGAGACTTATTTTACATCTTGTAAAAAGGAGCATAATAGGTCCCCTTTAATTGTCGAACTTCTTCGGGGCCATCATCTTGTTCCGGGTCCGACTCCGGCTCAAATTGATATGGTTGCACAGTGTCCTCAGAAACTCCCGCTGCCATTCTTCCGCCAAAAGATACCCTCAACTGTTGTCAAGGCAACACTCCACGTGTGTTGTGTCACGCCCCACAGAGCAGAGGGGCGGGGTGAGCAGAGCTCATGATCATTTAAAGGCACATGCACTGAAATGGTGTGCTGAACAGAGAGCTGTTTTTGACCAGGTAAAACGAGTGTTTTCTTACAATACTAATGAGAATTTTTAATTAAAGTATATTACAAACTTTTCATTTAGACCTTAAAGAATCATATTAACTTGTACAAAAATGGCATTATATGACCCCTTAAAATCTTCTCTGTCAGCCTAACTATTTCCCTGCATTTATCACATGTGAATCCCTTGTCGCCGACAGAGAGAGATAAGCTATACATTTGGCAAACAGTGCAAACAACAATAGCAGGAGAAGCCATTACTCACTGTGATTGATGAATGATTCACTTACCACTGTTGTTTGATGAACTCGTGAAAAAGGGAGCGAGAGACAAATGAAAAAGAGAAAAAAGAAAACAATAATAGGCGCGAATAGAAACGCGAATGGAACCGAGAGTGACAAGCTAACCGGTTTATTAATAAAATGATTTATTAATGTCTACACCAACCACAACCCTAAACCTACCCTTACAGTAATGCAAATACAGTAATGTTATATTCGCAGTTGTGGCTAGAAGGGATACAGCTACCAGAAACCACAATAAATAATTTTTTCTACCTATTAGATTGTGTTTTATTAACATCTACACCTACCCCAAGCCTAAACCTACCCTTACAGAAATGCAGATGCATTAAATATTGTTGTTCAGCTTGAGAAAAAGGATGAAATATTGATGTGCGCATGCGCAGTAAGCCCCGGTAGGAAGATCTGACAGGTAGGATAAAATGTCAGAAGGATAAAATGTCAGGACACCGGCTAACGAATGCTAACGCGATGCGCTGCACTCGCGGTTTTAAAAAGCGAACGATCAAATTAGTTAGATTAGTTTGATAGATAATACCAAAAATATGGTGGGAATTAAGTTACATATTATCACTTTAAACAAGAGAGTGAAAGTAAGATAGAGATTCAACAGAAAAGCAAAGCTACAAAGAGCTACAATCGCAAACCTCTCAGCAGCACGACAGACAGGAACAGACAGAAGCAATCAATCGAAATCTAATACACAGGATGAAGTCATGAAATCTGTACAGACTTCACTGCTTTAGTAAAATTGAGGTCAAAAGCAGTGATGTTAAATGGACTTTCATGTGTAAGCAACATAAAAAAGCAATGTCCATAAATTTTTTTTTTATGGAGCGGTTATACAGTATCAGTGTGTGGACATTGCTTTTGTATTTTGCTTTAGTTTGTCTTTTTGTCCTGAGCCCTATTTGGGTTTGTGGAATGTGCACACTTTTTTTGTATTTTTCACTCAAATGTGTAAGACCATCACAAATGTTTGTATTAAAATAGCAAACCAGTTAATTATAGTTTTGTCATTTCTTTTTAATCATGTAATGTATGTAAATTTCAGAAAATATATACTGTATAAAAATTATTTTTAAAATCTATTATAAAACTATAGACAAAAAGGTACAGTCAGGTCTTCACTGATTTAATGTCATTTTTTTCCTCTTAATTTTTTTTTAATAATCCTAGGGCTGGCGTGGGCCTTCGATCAGCGAACAGTATCCAGAGGGCTTGACAAGAGAGATAATCCAATAACATAAGCAGTGGTCAAGGCAAGGTGCAAACAGGATCCAAACGAATAGGCAAGAGAATCAAAAGCAAACAGGAAATCAGGCAACAAGGCAAAACAACGAAACTAGACTAAGACTAGAACTAGGAACTTAACACAAAACTAGGAGAGGGCTCCATAACGTTGCTATCACTAACATTACTCTGCGATCTGATTGAGGAAGTCCATGGCTTATGTAAGGTGTGTGATGGGAATCAGCTGTGTAATCAGTGCATTCAGCTGTGTGTGTGTCATCAGTGCAATGGATGATGGGAACTGTAGTCTGGGGTGAAGTGCAACAGTAGTGTAGTGCAAGAGTCCATGTGGTGAGCGGGTGACCTCTGGTGGTGAGTGAACGGAAGTTCATAAACCAGATTTGTGACAGAGCCCCTCCCCCCCAAGGAGCGGCTTCCAGACGCTCCTATCTTAATATAATCCAGGAGGGCGGTGGAGCGGAGGCAGAACGGGGGGAGGGACAGAGGGCCGGGTCCATGTGGAAATGGAGAGACTGGGGACACTGAGGCAGAGCCGGCAGGAACGAGCACCAAGGCACAGCAGAAAACCAGAGTGAAACCAACCGAGCAGGGAGCCAGGGCAGAGCCGATGGAACAGGAGTCCACCAAGGCAGAGCAGACGGGACAGGAGCCCACCAGGGCAGAGCAGACGGGACAGCAGCCCACCAGGATGGAGCGCACGGGACTGGAGCCCACCAGGGTGGAACAGAAGATCTCCACGGCAGAGCAGGCGGAGCAGGAGACCACCAGACTGGAGCAGATGACCACCATGGCGGAGCAGACGGAACGGAAGACCACCATGGAGGGCCAGACTGATCAGGAGACCATAGCCGAGACTGAGACCTAGGAAGAGCAGAGATAGACAACACAGACAGAGTATTTGTGGCCCCAAGGACACAAAAGGTTTGATCTCCTTAAAGATAATTGAGCGGACAGACAGTTCAAAACCTGGCTCATAGACTGAAACAGAATTGGCAGCTGGTATAACATTAGATAAGTTAACTAGGACTTCACTGGCAGACGGTTCAACATTTGAATCATTGGCAAACACTGGCTGAGTTGACAGCTCACACACAGGGTCATGGGTGGAAACTGGACAGACAGGAACAATATCATACACATTTGGGAAAACAGAACAGGCTGACAGGTCATAATTGAACTCATTAACTAGATCTGGCAAGACAGACAGTTCATACACATTTGGGGAAACAGAACAAGCAGACAGTTCATGAAAGGTCTCTATGGCAGTGACAGGGTTAACGGGGCAGACATGGAGTGCATTTATAGTTTCTGGGTTCATGACAGGCAGGTTTAAGGTTTCAAAGCTGGGTTTTTGGGCTGTGACAGACAGGGCAGCAAGCTCGGTGTTGGTTTCCTTGTGCATGGCTGGACAGACAGACAGTACAATATTGGGTATATTGGCAAAGGCTGATTGGGTTGACAGTCCACAATTAGATTCATGGGCTGATATGAGATAGACTGACAGCTCATGATTAGTTGTATCAACTGAAGCTGGACTGGTAGACATTTCAGTGACTGAAACTGGACAGATGAGTGGTTCAACATTAAATTCTTTGAGGGAAACAGGACTGACGGATAACTCACAGACATATATATTGACTAAAACAGGTACCACAGATGATTTGGTATCAGACACACATGCAAACGACACATGACCTGACTTCTTGACAGAAACTGAAGAGACCGACAGTTCAACAGTTGACACACTCGGGGAGACTGAGCAAGGTGACAGCTTATCATTAGACTCACTGACAGGGAGTGGCGAGATGGATGGTGTAACAGACATATTTGTGAAAACAGAACAAGTAGATAGTCCATATTTAGAGTCACTGACTGGAACTGGCAAGACAGAGTGTTCACTAACAGCCTCCTCGGCTGTGACAGATAAAGCTGAGAGTCTAAAGGCAGCTTCTTCAGCTGGTTCAGAACAAAACAAAAGTTCATAACTGGCCTCCATGGCCGGTTCAAAGCAAGGCAGGGGTTCATAAGTGGCTTCCGTAGCCGTGACAGAACAGGCAAGGAGCGCACAGACGGCCTCCATGGCCGGGGCAGGACAGGACGAGTGTTCATAAGTGGGTACCACTGACACCTCTAGAGGGTCTGCAGTGGATGCCGCCACTTCTGGAGGTTCTACAGTAGTACCATCAGAATACAGGAAGAGTTCATCTACGGTTCCTTCAACCGTGACATGACGAGCTGAAAGTGCATTGCTGGGCGCCACCACCACGCAAGAAGCTAAAGCGAGCACCTCCGCTTTGGTTGGTTCTGCAGCATGCGCCGCCACCTCTGGAGAAACTATAACAGGCACCATCGCTTCGGGGAACATGGCAACGAGCGCCACTACTTCAAGAGGTTCTGCAGCCTCAGCTGCCACCTCTAGAGACATCATAGTGGACGCTGCCACCTCTGGGAGTTCTGTGGTGGTGTATGCAGCCCAAACACACCAAAAAGCGATCCCCATCATAGGAAGCACTTTAGACAGGGGAATCAGTTCGAGAACAGGAGGGCTAGAGTGAATGGGTTTGGGGATACCAGCTGCACGTACGTGCAGATACCAGCTGCACGTGCAGACACCAGCGGTGCATCCCTCACACTGGATACCAGACTGGGATATCGAAGGACTGACCTTGAATATCTGGGTGTGATGGACAGGGCGTGACAAGATTCTGGATGATCAGCTGTGACATGACATAACTTTGGATGATCAGCTGAGACATGACTTGACTCAAGATGATCAACTGTGATGTGACTTGACTCAAGATGAACCACTGTGACTTGACTGGACCCATGACGATCAACTGTGGCTTGACTGGACCCATGACGATCAAGTGTGACTTGACTGGACTCATGAAGATCAATGGTGACTTGACTGGATTCATGAAGATCAGTGGTGACTTGACTGGACTCACGAAGATCAGCTGTGATTTGACTTGACTCACGAAGATCAGCTGTGATTTGACTTGACTCACAAATATCAACTGTGACTTGACTTGGCCCATGTAGAGCAAAAAGCATGCCCCTTACCATCTACGCCACTGAAACTGATGCTGAATCAGCATCTTTTTTAGTGTTGACTGACCCAATGAAACGTTGGTGGGCGGAGTTAGTGTAAATAGCCTTTGCCAACAAGGCGGGCTATTTGCACTTAGTGTAAATAGACACTCCGAAAACAAAAATGACAACTCAATATAATGGCTCCAACATACCGACCCCTAATTGTTAATGACATAAGGCATAAACAATTCAATCCACATATTTACATAAGGAGCCATTAAACATTTCATTACACGTTAATAAATTTGAATAACAATTATTCTTGCCATATTTTCATTCAGTAAATGTATTGCATTTGAACATTTTACATTTCTAATAAAGGACAATGCTTTGTTACTGGTCTTACTATTATGTTTGTTTTGGTTTGCACTCGTGCAGATCTAACCAAACCCTTCTTATCTAGGAAAGTCTCTAGTACTCTTCCAAGCATCCATGAATTGCGTGAAGCTGAAGAATTTGCAATGAGAACGATGTCACCAAGCACAAAGTAACGTCTCTATTTAGTCCATTTTTGCCTTTCTTGTTACAAAGGTAAGTACTCTTTTATCCATCTTTTCCAAAAAAGATCTGAGAGGTATTGAACTTATTTCCACCTTCTCCTACATCATGGGCGGTTCTAGACCCTTTTTAGGTGGGCTTCAGGTCCCTTATTTGTCGTCTCAGCCCCCCTAAAACTATAATCTGAACAATCAGGCCAGTGCTGCTTCCTCAAGAAAGTTTATCATTCTCGCCAGTTTATCGATCTCATTGTGATACTCACGCGCTGTGATAGATCATTAATGTGCGCGCACACATTTGAATGAAGCGTGCACGCACTGAGAGGCACTGCACAGACAGCACGCCAGCCTGGTCCCATGAAAGTGCATTTCAATGCCACGATTTTCTTTTTTGATTTGGCGTGCTTATGATACGCACCTTCCTCACACCCCTAAACCTAACCATTGCGTCTCATTTGCATGCCAAAATCAGTTTCTGCGTATAAATAGCATACGTCTTAAATAAACTAAACAGTTAAGGAAATATTGGATGTGTGTCGGTATAATGGATCCATGCATTTCTTATATTAGGCTAATAATGTCAATCAAACACCAAAAGAAAAACATGAGAATCACTCACCAAATAACTTTAATAGGTAATTGTGTCTAATGTCTTCATACAGTAATACAGTTTCATAAGCACAGTAAAATAGGCTACTGTTTATTTAGGTAATTTGTATCGTTGTATCTAATGGTCTCTCTGAGGGCTAAGCCCCCCTAAAGATGAAATCCTAGAACCGCCCCTGCCTTACATACTGATCCAATTTCTCAAACAGACCAGGAGGATAGACTGGTTTTCTCTTCATTGTGAGAAGATGATTCGGGTTAAGTGGTTCAAGATCATTAGAATCTTCAGACATTTTGGTGATGGGTCTATTATTGAGAATTGCCTCTGCTTCACACAGAACAGTGTGTAATTCTTTATCATCTAGTGTTTGTTGAGTTAGGACTGAGGACAACACCTTTCTCACCATTCTGATGAGGTGCTCTGATGCGCCACCATGATGTGAAGATGAAGGTGGATTAAAACTCCATTTAATTCCTTCGTGTGCCAAAAATTTTGTGATTTTATTATGATTCAACTCTTCAAGTGCTCTTTTCAACTCCTTTTCTGCACTAATAAAGTTTGTTCCATTGTCGGACCTCAAATGCCACACTTGTCCTCTTCTGCGTATGAATCGCTGCAAAGCATTAATGCAAGAATCAGTATCCAATGAGTATCCAACCTCTAAATGAATTGCTGGCCATGCATGTAAAAATTACGCCATAGCGTTTCACACAAGCACGACCTCTTTTTACATCAATTGGGCCAAAATAATCTAATCCAATATTTGTGAATGGAGGTAGATCTGCCATTCTGCCATTTGGTAAGTCAACAATTCTTTGCTCACCTAGCTTACCTTTGTACTGTCTGCAAAAGGTACAGCTTGAAATGATTTTTCTGGCTGTTGCATTAACATGGGTGATCCAGTATTTTTCTCTTAAAATAGACAGCATATGGTTTCTTCCACTATGACCACTTTGTACATGAATATGTCTCAGAATCAGCTTGGAAACATGCTGGTCTTATTCTAGATAAAATAACAGGATGCTTCCCTTCTTCAGGCATAGCAGCTCTGCATAACCTCCCACCGATTATTAGCATCCCATGCTCTAGAATGGGACTCAACTTGTGAATAGCACTGTCTTTTCTAACTTCAGACTTTCCAGATTTTAATGCTGAAATTTCCATGCTGAAACTTTCCCATTGACAGAACTTGATGATAGCTTTTTCTGCCTCAAAAAGGTCATCTGTAGACAAGCACTGTCCTCCAAATGTAGCTTTGGCTTGTTGCAATTTCTGTTCCAACACACTGCAATCATTTAAGGCCATCATCATCAATTTTTTTTTTCCTTTTGCAATGTATTTCAAGTAGAAATTTCTTTACCTTCAACATCCATGCAACTGCTGTCTTGAGCCTTTTCCAATCAGAGAAATAATGTCCTCATTTGTAAGTCGCTTTGGATAAAAGCGTCTGCTAAATGACTAAAGGGAAGGGGAGTGTGGCCAAGTATGGTGACCCATTTGTGCTCTGCATTTAACCCATCCAAGTGCAATTGCTACAAGCCAAAGCTACATTTGAACATACACCCGGAGAAGTGGGCAGCCAATGCTGCGGCGCCCAGGGAGCAGTTGGGGGTTCGGTGCCTTGCTCAAGGGTCTCACCTCAGTCGTGGTATTGAGGTGTGGAGAGAGTGCTGGTTATTCACTCCCCCCACCTACAATCCCTGCCGGACCTGAGACTTGAACCCCGACCTTCAGGTTACAAGTCTAACTCTCTGTCCATTAGGCCACGACTGCCCTAAATGTAATGGAATGGATCAGCCTATGGGTTGCATTATTGGTGTTCGCAACCCTTACAACATTCGTTGAGATTTCCTTCTTGAGTTCTGGGTCATCATCAGAAATGTTTGTGTCAACGATGTCTTTTGACCACTCTGAATCTGGTTCTCTCAGAAACTTTGGTCTATTTATCCATCTCATACTGGTTATGAGCTTCTGTGCAATCAATCCCCTTGATGCGTCATCTGTGGGGTTTTGTGAAGTATGAATATACCTCCACTGTGTCACCTCTGAAGCTTCTCTGATTTCAGAAACCCTATTCAGAAACCCAACATGCATTTGTGACCCTTCAATGAAGCAGAATTTTTTTCTGAACTCTTCCCCAGATGTGTGACTTGACACAAACTTGTTTCTGAGCTCTACAGGCAGTTCTTTTGACCTCAGGGCTTGTTTTTTTTGGGGGGTTTTTTTTTTTTGCTCTGATATGCATTATCACCTATTAGACATTTTATTAAGACATGTGCCTTTCCAAATCATACCCATTCAATTGAATTTGCCACAGGTTAACTTCACTCAAAGTGCAGTAACATATACAAGTAATATGAATGCTCCTGGGCTGAATTTCAATTGTCCAGATAAGGGTATGAATAATTATGCAATGGAGTTAAAGTTTTTTATTTTTAATAAATTTACAAAGATGTGAAAAACCTGTTTTTTGCTTTACCATTATGGTGTATGGAGTGTAGATTGATGTGGGGAAAAAAAGTAATTTAAAGCAGTTTAACATAAGGCAGCAACATAACAAAACATGAAAAAAAAATTAAGGGGTATGAATACTTTCGCAAGGCACTGTATCATATAAATCATAGAATTTATGATTTAAACACCTGAAATCAAAGACCTATTAAAGGGGTAGTTGACTGTTTTTTCTAGGCTTGATTGTGTTTATGGGGTGCACTCTAACATTGTGTTAAAGGGGTGATGTGATTTCTTGTTTTCCTTCTCTTTAGTGTGTTATGTAGCTGTTTGTGTATGTATAAGACCTGCAGAGTTACAAAGCTCAAAGTCTCCCACAAAAGGATTTATTCTATCTAAAAGAGGAGGCTGATCCAGACCGGGCTAAAATGCCTCATTAAAACACACCCCCACACGTCTACGTCACGATGTGGAAATATTTGCATAATGCTGCCAAAATAATCATGCAAAGAAAGAACACATGGTTTCAGTAACCGCAGTAGTATTGATGCAGCCATGTCAGGGAGACACTGTGTGTTTTTATGTGAAAGCAAAAGCACTTTATTTGGCCTTCCGAAAGTAGATGCAATTAGAAATCATTGATTAGGATTTGTTTAATACAGAACAGCACAACCCAACTGTTCGAATTTGTGCAACGCATTTTATGGACGACAGTTTCGTGAACCTAGGAGAGTACAAGGCTGGCTGTGCACAAAGGTTATTTCTAAAAAAAAAAGGGGTCTATTCCATGACTTTGCTATGGCAATCTTGCGCTTCTGAATCAGTGACTGTAAGTATGTTTTGTTATTAGTTCAAATATTAAGTATACTGTTCAAATGGGGAGTTTTGCATGTAACGCGTTGTGTGTGTGTGAGGGGAACAGGGTCAGATCACAGAGTGTACAGCCCGTCAGAAATCATCTTAACTATGGCTTGTGTACTGCAAATACATACGAGCATCATCATCACTGTCTGTCACGTGGCTCTGTTCCCCTTTCGAGCTTGAACTGATGGTAAAACTAACTTGAAAGCTGAATCTCACGATTATGGTAAGGGGTGTTACATTTCCGACGCGTGCTTGTGGTGATCCACCAATCACAATGCACTATGTCAGCTGGCCAATCAGAGCAGACTGTGCTTGTCGGAAGGAGGGGCTTTGTTGAAAATGGCGCGTTTGAGAGAGGCGGGTCATAGAGGAACTACAATAATGTACAGTATTTGAAAAATAATGTTTTTTGAACATTAAAGCATGTCAACATATTCTGTTACATCAAATATACAGAATAATGATCTTTAAAATCGCATCATATGACCCCTTTAATGCTTCATTTAAAAAAATGCATTATTTTTCACATAAAAACATTTCACATTTTACCTTTATTCCACATCGCTCTGTCCCTTCTCCTATAAACGCGCTGAGCATTTCCTGGTTTTATGAAGCCCCTCTATGGAATTACTTTTGTGTCAATAAAAATGAACATAATTTTACAAGAAACTTACAAAAAATATAAGCTGAAACTGAATAAAATGTCTTTGAAACTGAAAAAAAAAATCGCAGACAAAAACTTTGACTTCGTTTTTAATACACTGCATGTTTTGCTAACTGTTTTCTCCTCTTTCTTTCACTGATCTGTATTTAC
>JAFVLL020029270.1:63025-95704 GCA_021397915.2 Tor tambroides | reverse complement strand
TTCATTTGGACAACTTTAAAGGCGATTTTCTCAATATTTAGATTTTTTTTTTTTTTTTTTTTTTTGCACCCTCAGATTCACTCAGAATTTAAAATAATTTATCCTTATGACTGGTTTTGTCACATATTATATTACATGGGAGAAGTACATTAGTACTGCTACAGTACTTTTTAGTAAAGAATAGTGCACATTAATTCAATGACTTACAACAAAAACAACCACAATTACAAGTTTACAAAATAATAACTGTATTTGTTGTTTGTTAATATTAATCGTTATCACTTTCTCATTATAATAATAACAATATAGCAAAGATGCTCTAATATGAATTGTGTGGGAAGTGACCTACACTCATCGTCATCATTATCATCAAAATTATCCATAAGCTGACAGTCGTGGAGAGATTACTCATGATTGACAACAACCATGAAGACTCTAATTTGGATAGTTTATTGTTGTTAAGTGAATTTCAATCTAATACCACCAAATCAAGTTTTTCAGTAGTCTAACATCACATCTTCAGCTTTAATGCTGGAGTTAAAGTCACACCATCCACACTGTCAAGTTAAGACAAGCAAGCAAACTGGAAAAGCGCACAAGTAAAGTTTATTTGTGTATAACAGAGTAGAGACAGTCAAGGTTGCTGAACTAAACCGCTTTGAAAAGTGAACACACCAGCCCACCTGCTGACTAGATCCAGAAATTGTGAGAGAGGTCTTTACGTACTCACAGTCCGACAAGGTGTGCTGCATTCCAGTGATGCTTGTAATGTTTCTGTAGTCAGCGCAGCGTAGAAACTGTTGCCTAACGAGTGCTTAAACTCATGTTGTTTCTGCTATTTGAGTGCAGGTGATTTTGGAGACGCACCAGCTACTTCTGTAAACGGAGATATGTTTCAAGTGAGTGTGGTTAGAAAAACAACAAATCTTGTCGTATTAAATGTTCTTGTTTGTTTTTATGTACTACAACACAATTGGCAATTGTGCCAGGAACGAACGTTGTTAACGTTACATCAATTGTAACATTAGGATACCAACGGTACAACTGACAGCTACTCAGCCATTGCCCAAGTCGACATGCAGAGACAAGAACCTGAAAGCCTGCGCAAATGGAGGGAGGAACAAAAGGCTCGGCTGGAGGAATTAGGTACTGAATGATTTCCTGTATAATTATAAATAACCTTCAATAGGAAATTGTGCTTTTTGTGTTTGTGTGTTACAAACTGGATAGACTGCCAAGTTCAATTAAGACAATTATTTGGCATGTCATCATTTTAGAAGGGAGAAATTTCTCAGGTGAAAGCCTTGGCTCTTAAAAGCTGGTTTATCGTTATCTCATTTAAAAATTCAATTTAAAACCAGTCAATTAATAGTGCTTTTGACAAATATGTTTAAAATTATGCAGGTTATTCCACAGAATGCTGATCCCTTATTATGGTGGCTGACATGTTTAGATCACTTGGCCAGTTGAATTCTAATCACTTCACAAACCATTCTTGTTTTGTGAAACAAATGAATCATGGGCGATGAATATGGTGCTTCTACAGTGGCAGCAATGATCGAAAATAGTCATTTGAGGTTATGCTAGGGCCACGTAATAGACGTCAGTTACAAATGAGAAAAAGAACACTTCAATGGAAAAACAGTTTAAACATCTTTATTAAAATAGCCTATTTATAATAGAAATATGAATTTTAAAGACATAAATGAAAAAAGCCAACCATAATGTGGTGTCAAATATGAGGATAAATTTTGCTATTGTTTATTACTTAAAAAATCAAGCAATTTGTGTGTTATGTATGAACTTTTATGTTTTCTGATGTGCAGATGCAGCCTCTAAAGCAGCTGAGGCTGTGTTGAGGGACAAGGCCCGGAAGGAACTAGAGGACTGGCATGTACACCAGAATGAACAGATGGAGAAGAATAAAGCCAACAACAGGTATTTTCACTCTTAACATCCAGGCTTTATTGAGCTGTATGTATTTGTTAGTGAAAATTAGGATGCAGACAGTTGTGAACCATCAGTCCATACGAGAAAAGACGTGATGGAGAACGTCTAATAAAATGGTTTGCCAAACTCTAAAATACAGGCTTCCTATAATTTTAGCTGATTTTAAGATATTTGTTTTCTGAAAATGTTTTTGTAGTTATAGTATGTTTTAGATGAAGTCTCATCTTTGTCATACTCATAAGTAAATGTAATAAATCCATTATGAGTCTTACTGCTGAAATACTAATGCCAGCCACCTCTTACACATCTCAACAGACACTTGCATGATATCTGATGCTCTCTGGTTTTTACTGTAGTTTTTCATGTGCACAGAGAAGACTGTTCCTATTGCTGTCTGTATGCTTTTAATCCTTGATAGAAATCACATGGACTTTGACTTGTGTCAAACTGCAAATAGTTATATTTTTTTATTGGGTGTACTATCCCTTTTATTCACGTTACAGTGTGTGTGTGTGTGTGTGTGTGTGTGTGTGTGTGTGTGTGTGTCTGTGTGTGTGTGTCTGTGTGTGTGTGTCTGAATTTATAGCAGAGAGAGATACAAAGGCACGTCAAGTTAAATAATCAATGGAGGAATGTTCCTGGTTCAATGCAGGTTAAGCTCTTAAAAATGTAGACTTTTTCCTCAGAAACAAAATATTTTATAGTAATGCACTTAGAATTTGTACTGAGGAGATGATGAAACTGATTTTCTATGGTAATCGACAGCATATGGTGTTGTATCTTCAGTCTTCTTGGTGTCATGAAAAAGTATTTGATGTACTTTAACACTTCTTTTCATGTGCAGTTTGTGTGAGAGTGACTTTTTTCTTATGTGTCCCTCTCTCTTTCACTCTCTGGCTCCTATTTTTCTCTTTCTTTCATTTATCTTTTTTCTTTTCCTCTTCTACTGTCCTGCTTGTTTGTGCATTAGGATCGCTGATAAGGCTTTCTACAAACAGCCCAACTCTGATGCCATAGGCTTTGTGTATGTTTAATGCAAATCAGTGAAATTGCACATAATTGCACTCAGTTTCTTGCTTGCATCACATAAACAACCATTCAAAAGTTTGAGGTCGGTAAGATTTTTAAAAAATGAAAAAGTCTCCCTTGCTCACCAAGGCTGCATTTATTTGATTAAAAATACATTAAAAACACTAATATTGTGAAATATTATTACAATTTAAAAGAACTGTTTTCTGTGTGAATATATTTTATGATAAAATATCTTTTATTTTATGATGGCAAAGCTGAATTTTCTACAGCCATTACGCCAGTCTTCAGTCTCACATGATCCTTCAGAAATCATTCTAATATGCTGATTTATTTGGTACTTTAGAAACATTTGTTCTTATTATCAATGTTAAAAACAGATGCTGCTTAATATATATATTTTTAGAAATGTTTCTTTTATGATTCTCTGATGAGTATAAAGTTCAAAAGAACAGCATTTATTTAAAATAGAAATCTTTTGTGGCATTATAAATGTCTTTACTGTGATTTTGAGCAATTTAGTGCATCCTTGCTGAATAAAAGTATTAATATTTTTCCAAAAAAAAAAAAAATCTTACTGACCCCAAAGTTTTGAACAGTGTAATTACATAAATGCTTTATTTCTCATTTAATGTAGAGGTAGACCGATGATCTGTTCCACCAACATTTTTAACGATATTCATGCTTCATTTTGTATTAACAGGTCTATAACTTCCACCTTTCATTCTTTCTTAACAGTTAGACATGCCCACCCAAAAAGATGAAATATTAACATCAAATGTCTTCTGATTGGCTGTGACTGTCAATCAGTGTGTTTAGACCTGGTTAAGACAGAAAATAGTCGCTACTGGATGTAGAAATAATGTTGGTCGAGCTCTAATTTCATTTGAAGGCTCTTACCTAAGCATCTGTGAAATGCTGGTTCTCATGATTCTCTCCTCTCCGTCCATGTAGAGTGTCAGAGGAGGCCTTCCTCAAGGAGTGCGATGATGACAGTCCCGGAACAGAATGGGAGAAAGTGGCCCGTCTATGCGACTTTAACCCCAAAACCAGCCGTCAGACTAAAGACGTCTCTCGAATGCGCTCCGTTCTTATTTCTCTAAAACAGACGCCTCTTGTTCGCTAACGTAACTCCCTCTTGTATTTCCTAGGCTTTCTTTCTGATCCCTCTTGCACTTTGTTTTAGTGAGGCTGAACATTTTAACAGATTTAAGCTTTTATGTTTTTAAAAAGGGTCATTGAATGTGTACGCTTTGCTGTATTTAAACTTCCTATTTATGTACCCTGGTGTTTTGCAAAGACTTTGGCTGTTCCATATGTTAAAGAACATATTGTAAGTGTGCCTCGATCCATTGAAAACAAGTCAAGTTTTCCCTTAATCCCAAGCTACATGAAAGGCGGCAGATGTTGCCAAAAGTATTTTGGTTACCTTACGAGTTATTTTTGTGATTGTCATAATATTTGTAGAGCTCATTGGACAGCATTAATTCACTGGTACCAATAAGTGTCTTTATTGCCTTGTTACACAGGGAATGGAAGTGGTTGGTTACATTCTACACACATGAACACAGTTACCATCTCTCACCCTGTATAGTATTTTTTACCGTTTATTTGTCTTCCTAAGTTGAATGTTGTGTTGTATTCAGTATCTGGGTGGTTTGGCATTATCTGCATTTGTGTATTTCTGTTCACTTCCAAGAGGGACGTTACATTTCTGAGCTTGCTAAAGTTCTTGTTTTATTATAATTTACACATTACCACTTTCAATATTCAAATAGTTGTTAGTTAAGGGTGCAGTTTTTAATTCAATGTGCATGTTGCCCATAAAAGCTCCTATTATACTTAAAATAGAAGAAGTCTTGTACAGATGAAGGAGAAATACTCAGATTTAACCTGCTAATATACCACTGCACAGACATCATGGCACATTAAGCACATGCCTGTGCTGCTTACATAGCAGTTAATGTTTTGTTTTATGTTACTGTATACATAAGGGACTAATAAGAAGAAGTTTGAACCATGTGCTTTTCTAGTGTACAGTTTGTAATTGTGGGCTCAGACTACAGCAATGAATCATGTGCCTAAACCTTTTCTCACTGTGAGACTTACTGTCTATCTGTAGGCCTTCATCATTCAAAGCTGCCAAAACCGCTAGATATAAAACGTAGCACAGTAAGTTAATGCAGGTAGTTGTATTTTTACATAAGCATGCTGGAATTAAAACAATACTGCTTTTTATAGACCAGATTTTGAATTTGTAATACTACTTGTTACTTAATGGCACATGTATACGTGTTACAGATTGTTTGATTAAGTTAGGAGGCCTTCTTTCTATTGAAAATTAAATTTTAGGTGGCTTTTAAGATAACTTTCATTGCATATTACAACAAATGATGGTTAATAACCAAAGAAATCATCTGTAAGTTTTTGACTCTGCTTCAATTAAACTTTGGGTTCTAATTCAACAATCTAGTGAAAATTCATTTGTAATTTAACATTGGTTGGATTTCTCAGTCTCCCTTTTATTGATCTCTTACCCTGACTCCTAAATGTGTGTGCATCAGTGCAGACCATGCAATAATTATTCAGTATTCAATAACATGTTAAATAAAATCAATTAAAAACATATGCATTCAGACAAAATTTATTTTGACTTTTCAGAATGAGACTAACATTTATAATACTTGGAGATTTAAGTTAATATTAAGAATTCCCGTTTTCTTTGCATACAATACACAGCACCTTTATTAGTCCATCTAAATACATACAGAAAATTGAGGTAAAAAAAAAAAAAACCAAGCAATGGTCATCACCATGGAAAAACTGGTACTATGCCTGTCAACCAAACAATTTTGTGAAAATAATCATTTACTCACCCTCAAGTTGTGCCAAACCTGTACAAGTTTCTTTCTTCTGTTAAGCACAAAAAAAAGATATTTTTGAAGAATGTGTGTAACCAAGCAGTTGAAGGTAGCCACTGACTTCCTTTTTTTTTTTTCCCATACTATAGAATTCAATGGCAATCGTCAACTGTTTGGTTACCAACATTCTTCAAAATATCGTCGTTTGTGCTTAACAGATGAAAGAAACTCATACAGGTTTGGCAAAACTTGAGAGTGATTAAAAGATAACAGATTTTTTTCCTTTAAATGTGCAGCATATTGATAAAGTTTGCAAATAGTGCCATCTGGCAACAGTCGGTCTATAATATATGAGTTCTTACGCCGGGCCTTTATCTATAAAGAAAATAAAAATGCTAATAATTGGCATTTAATATTCAGTTCATTCCATATTCACATCACATTTCAGCCATCGACCATATAAGGCGCTTGTCAGTGTGGTCAAACAGGGTCTGCTGTCTTCTCTTCACTGCTTGGGCTTCAGTGCTGTGGCGGCTACACCCACTATAATAGCAACGACCGTGAAGCCTTGAGCGAAGATTCGGGCTCTCATTAGCAGCTGCGACTGTCGAGTTTTGCCCCGTCTGAAGGCACTGAGGCCGTAGATCAATGCTCCTGCTGTTCCCAAACAACCTGAGAAGGAAGACCACCAAAAAAATGACAGCTATTCTACTTATCTTAAACTACATACAACAAGAATTATGCATATTATATATATAATATGTATATATATATATATATATATATATATATACCATACATACACATTTATTATAAAGTGGTTTACTCAGATGGAATCTTTCTATGAAATATGTTAAAATATTAAAGTGTAGTTTTATTTCTTCTGGCACAACTGTCTTTTTTTCTGTTTTCATTGGTTGAGTAAAGCCCAGCTGGACAGCTGTGTAGGTCACATTCAAACCTCACAGCTGGAGAGAAGGGTGTGTTCAGTGGAAAATATACTGTGCCCTGGGATTCTCGGTGATGCTTACAAATTTACTCAGCCAGTGACCAACGGAAGAAAAGAAAAGAATGTGATTTAATGTCACTTACTACCCACCCCAAACACTACCATTCAGAAGTTTGTGGTCAGTAAGGTGTTTTTTTCCCTCAAAATAATTTTTTTAATGATGCATTAAACTGACCAAAAGTGACAGTAAAAAAAAATATTTCTATTTCATGTAAATGCTGTCCTTTTAAACCTATTCATCAAAAAATGGTCATTAATATTAAGCAGCAGAACTCTTTTCTACACTGATAATAAATGTTTATTAAGCACCAAATCAGCATATCAAAATCATTTTTGAAATATCATGTGACAGTAAGTTTGGTATATTAATATTTTTCTTTGTACTATATTTTGATCAAATATATGTAGCCTTGGTGAGCATCAGAGACTTAAACAAAAAAAAATCAAGAAAATAAATCATTTGAACAGTAGTATATGTTTAACAAAATATTGTTACAACAGTAATTGTTAATACTAGAAAACTTTTTTAACTTGCAATCAAGAAGGTAGCTATCAAAATGTTATTAATATTTATTGTTATTGTTTTTTTTTTTGTAACAAACTTGTCAAAAGTGACAAATAACAGAGAAAGCGTTCTACTGCGTTTGGTCTGAATCACCGTTCCTCTGAAAAACACTGTCGCTGTTTTTGTTTATTGTTCCATCCTTTTTTTCCCTTTCTTTCTGGCTCTGACACAAAACAAAGAATGTGTGCACGGCAGCACTTCCATAACACAGAGGAGGGAATTCAGTGTATCAATTGTTATATGTTACTTTGACAGGGGTTAAGGAAAGTCAAACTCTGCACATTTAACTTCTGTCAGTGCAAAAATCTCAGCTGCATGGTTAATGGAACATGCCATATATGTTGCAAGATGATCACCTTGATCTAAAATACATGACATAAGAGGTTTCCATGCAATGACATTGCACGAATAACGCTACATTAAGTCTATTCAAAAATCTCTGCATTTTATCTTCAACGGCAACCAAAATCATATGAAGCTGTATTTTGGTGATTCATATAATTATGTTTTGCAACTTGCGTAACTCACCTATAGGGACGAATGGATTCTCTTTGGTCTTTCTGATGAATTTGTCTTTAAAATTCTCCTCCTTCGCTCTGGGCAGCGGGGTGAATCCCTCGATAACCGGAGGCTGAGACAAATCAAACACGACGGGTGGACGATCTGCTTTGATCGGTTGATCTTGGCCAACCGGGGTCGTTGCAGTTGCCATGCTTAGAACTTCAGTTAACAGGAAGTGGAATAAACAGAGAGAACCGGGCATTTCCGCCAGCTGTACATCACATGACATAACTGGTCTTTATGTTTTAATTTTAGACTTTGTCTTGTAATATATCCTTTTTTTTCTAATAACACAATAGATAATGTGTTTTACCCTGCAATATGATTGTATAACATAGATAATCTATCTAATCAACTGTGGTTACTAGCTTCTCTTAATGTTCAACTGAAAGTACAAGAACACGGTTTATTGTTTATTTATATTATAAATTAATAATTTTCTTTGTAAAAACAAATGAAGGTAAAACGTGCGCCACACAACTCCTGCGCAGCAGGCGGCGCAAAAACGAAACAAGCGTTGGTTCAACGTTTAACGTGTTGGTCGTGTCAGCACGCTTTAAACGTCATCGCGTTTTGTTAGGGCTCGGCGAGGTAAGATGGCGGCGCCAGAAGAACAGGAATTATCTCAGGCTCAAACTGAAAAACTCCTTCAGTTTCAGGTACCAATTAGATTGTCTGATTAACACATACTGATTGGATCTTTTATAGACTCAATCATCAGAAAAATAGTCTTCGCAGTGTCCAGCTCAGCTGCTTTAAGTATAAATGACCACTGACCAGTCAGCGAGCTAACGTTAACTGCCGTAAAGATCGTTAGTTTTTACTCAACCGAGACCAGCTTCAGTTTATCTAATAAGTGCAGATTTAATCTGAATAATATTCTTTTGGTTTATGTCCATATAAAGACTTTCTCCTGTATACAAGTGGCTTTTGTTTTAGTTGAATTGGCAGCTTTCAGTTAGGCAGCAATACATTGGTTGTGTCCCAAAACCTAGAGAGCTGCCTACTTAGACAGCAGATTTGATTCAAAGTAAAGTGCATCTATGATGTCCAAAGTGCTCTCTAGTTAGGCAGCATTCTAGGTTTTTTGATGGCCAGACGGGGAACAACTAGTCGTCTGGAATGGTACGTAAAATGCCATCTCGATAGACAGTGTACTAGGTGTTAAGACACAGTGCTAATCTGCCTCCAGTCTGGCAATACTTCAATTTTTAACTTGGTACATTTAGGGGATTTTTTTAAATCTTGTTTTAAACTGGTGGCAACAATCATTGGAGAAGTTTACCTGTTCCTCATTTAACGTTACTCCTGAGTCATAGAGTTTTATAAAAGAAAAATATGCTCTTGAATGATGACTGATCTCAAAAACACTCACTTAATCTAGAATTTTATAAACACACTGCCACCCAAATGTTTCACTAATTAGCAAAACATGACACCTTTTATAAACATATCTGTCATGCAGCAGGATATTTTTTGTTTAACTTATGACAATAGATTTCAGCACTTTTCTTTTGTTTGCAAATAACGTGAGATCTGTCCTTATTATTCAGGACCTGACAGGCTTGGAGTCAATGGACCAATGTCGGCGAACATTAGAACAACACAATTGGAACATTGAGGTGAGAGCTGGTAAACCAGATGAATCGATCCTTTCATTCTTTTGTATTAGGAACCTTATGATAATTATTGGAATTAATTGGAATTGCTTTACAGGCCGCAGTACAAGACAGACTAAATGAGCAAGAAGGAGTTCCGAGTGTCTTCAACCCGCCGCCCGCCAGACCGTTACAGGTCAACACAACAGACCACAGAGTGTATAGCTATATTGTCTCAAGGCCACAGCCTAGAGTAAGAGGTTTTTATGTTACGTGTTCTGTTTTTCCTTCATTCCCAGTGCTCATTTCTTTGTACATAGTGTTTTCAATAAACATTTATATCTAGCTGTGGTAAATTCGAAAATGCCAAGGAAAGGTTCTGGTTTCAACCTGGTATGACACGCAGACAGTATAGGGTAATACCCTAGTAAATAAAGCAGCGCTATGACAGACATTGCAACATGGTAATCTATAAATATTAAATAAACTGCTTATATAAATATTTTTTTCTCTTTTATAGGGCTTATTAGGTTGGAGTTACTACTTGATAATGCTTCCCTTCAGGTTTACGTATTATACACTTCTGGACATATTCAGGTATTAAAGCAGTCAATCTAATATAGACTCGTAATATTTCACACTACAGTAGTAACTAGTATTTCTATTGAGGTTTTTTCTTCTTCTCTCAAATTCCTCAGATTCACCGTGAGATTCATTCGACCGGATCCAAGGGGTCGTGTCACAGATCCTGTTGGAGATGTCATGTCCTTTATTCATAGTTTTGAGGAGAAATATGGTCGATCGCATCCTGTAGTCTACCAGGGAACATATAGTCAGGTATGTTAATATAGAAAAGATTAAGTACATTTAGCTTTTTATGTATTTGACCTATTCACCAGGCAGACACCTGAAGACTGAAACATCTTGTGTTAAGTAGATCAAAAATTGTTCTTAATGTGTATCTATTGATTTTTTTTTTTTTTTTTCTTCTAGGCTCTGAATGACGCAAAGCGAGAACTTCGCTACTTGTTAGTTTATCTTCATGGAGATGATCACCAGGACACAGATGAGTTCTGCAGGTAGGTTTTAAGTTGGGATGTTCTCCTCTATACACATTCACATCTGGTGAGCTTCTGATCTCATAACCAGAGCGCTTGTCTGTTTCTCAGAACCACATTATGTTCAGAAGAGGTACTGACTTTCATAAACACAAGGATGTTGTTTTGGGCATGCTCCACCAGCAAGCCAGAGGGTTACAGAGGTAACTAGCTTGACATCAACTTCACTTCCTTGTTTCTGATTAATCCCTTTCTGAATGTTGTTGTAGTGTCATCGTTATCTCACAGGATGTGGTTTGAGCTGATTATCTTGTCTTTATGTTGTGTGTTCAGTCTCTCAGGCCCTGCGTGAGAACACCTATCCCTTCCTGGCTATGATCATGCTGAAGGACCGCAAAATGACAGTTGTTGGGAGACTGGAGGGGCTGATCCAGCCTGAGGATCTTATCAACCAGCTGACCTTCATCATGGAGGCAAACCAGACATATCTCATGTCAGAACGGCTAGAGAGGTGAGATTACGTAGTTTGCTTTCTGAAGAATTGAAACTCACCCGATGTGTGAAGGGCATTTAATTATAAAAAGAATCTATATTTTATATAATTTTATTTATTATAATTGATTGATAGTATTAATGATAGGATGTATTGGTTCTGCTATTTTTTTTATTTATCTGTCTATCCATCTAACTCCAGGGAGGAGAGGAATCAGACGCAGGTACTGAGGCAGCAGCAAGATGAAGCTTACCTGGCATCCCTTCGCGCAGACCAGGAAAAAGACAGAAAGAAAAGAGAAGAACAAGAGCAGAAACGTCAAGAAGAGGAGAAGGCGCGCCAGAGCATCCTTGCCGAAGAGAGGAGACGAAGAGTAAGTGATTTGATATTATGTAAAGAAAAATAAATTTAGAAATTCATTTGACAATTATCATTGCTTTCAGTCGTTTAAAGAACATTGAATCACAAGATATAAGTAATTAAAGGGATAGTTCACCCAAAAATTGTTAATTACTCACCCTCATGCCGTTCCAAACCTGTAAGACCTTCGTTCATCTTTGGAACACAAATTAAGATATTTTTGATATGAATAATCCACGTGACATCAGTGGTTCAACTGTAATTTTATGAAGCTACGAGAATACTTTTTTGCGCAACATGGATTATGTGGATTTTAACGATCTCCTTGCTACGTTTCTGAGCCTTGATCGTGTAAGGACCCTTGCTGTCTGTGGAGGGTCAGAGAGCTCTCGGAATGCATCAAAAATATCTTAATTTGTGTTCCAAAGATGAATGAAGGTCTTACAGGTCTGGAATGACATGAGAGTGAGTAATTAATGACAGAATTTTCATTTTTGGGTGAACTATTCCTTTAAATCTTTTAAGTAACTGATCACAGTAAAATACAATTGAATTTAAATTGAAATTAAATCAACACAAATTTGACGACAGTAAAAAGTATTTTGTAATTTCGTACTCTTGAGAACAGTTGCATATACTGTCTTTAACTTAAAACCTTCGGTCTCTTTCTTTGTACATCAAAAGTAATTGTTCATAATGCCCATCAGCTGACAAATTTCTGACATCTGTAGCTATGACTACTCACACTTAATGACTTTCTAATGATTGTGTAATTACAGACACTGGAAGAAGAGAAGGAGCGCAAGTCTGAGTGTCTTCCTCCTGAGCCGCCCCTGGATGACCCAGACAGTGTCAAAATAGTGTTCAAATTGCCCAACGATACTCGCGTGGAGCGGAGATTCCTCTTCAGCCAGTCATTGACGGTAAACACCCTTCATCTGCTTTCTTTTTTTTCTCGTTTGTGCAGTGTGGAGTACCATAACAGTATGATATCAGTGTCTGTGGTTAAAGATAAGAAAACAGGCTCAGCAGACACTCTTTGTTTTCAGGGTTTTGATGCCAGTGTTTGGGGAAAAAAACAAGGCGTAGTCTTTTATTGTATTACATGATACCTAATATTAAAAAAAACTTTATTTTGAACTGAAAACCAGTGTCTAAAACGTCTTTTCCCCCCTTTTAGGTAATACACGACTTCCTGTTTTCATTGAAAGAGACCCCTGAGAAATTCCAAATAGTAACGAATTTCCCACGCCGGGTCCTGCCTTGCCTGCCGACGGAAGAGCGGCCCAATCCCCCCACACTGATGGAGGCTGGTCTGAGCCGGTCAGAAGTCCTCTTTGTGCAGGACCTCACAGACGATTGACATTTAGCTAACCCCCTGCTCACCACTCGAGTCCCGCCTCCCTCCAGTTTGTTCTTCTGTTTGATGGCCTGGACGAGGGTTCACTGAGAGAAACCTTTTACCGAATTTAAAAAGAAAAAATAACCCATCCTTCCCTGCAGTGAAGTTTTGTTCCGTAAAATGAGTGCAAGGTGAACGGCCCTGTAAATATATGACCTAGATATTTAAGGACAAGCCTGGAAGCCACAACAGTTATCTTTTTCTTTTCTTTTTTTAATGCAAATCAAAGTCGACCATATAATGTATCTCATCTAACGACCAAAAGAGGGTTGTCGGCAAAGGATCCGATGGGCTGCTTGCGGTTCAAGTGAATTCAAACAAGAAAACTAAAGGCCACAGCTTTTCCACGTGGCTTTGTCTATATAGAGTATAGTGCAAGTCTGCCCATAGTGTGCCTGTGGTAATTCATAGATGCCTATGTTGCCTGTCGTCCATCTGATGGGTCTGGTCATGTAAAGATGTAATTTTCCAATTCTAAATTAAACATTTTAAAATGTTGTTGTGGTTTGACTAACAATGTTTTGGTTCAAGTTTGTTCAACATTTGAATTGCAGCCTGCTGCACAAACCTGAAGCCATGACCATTTTAATATTTTTGTAGGTATTTGGTAATAAAATATGGTGCTAAATAATGACTTAAAACATTCATTGTAAAATTGTATAAAGTAATTGGAGAGGCAGTAACCCAGATTAACTTGTTTTATAGCATTAAGTCTGTTTGAATGCGAGTTTGAACTATTAGGATGAATCTCATAAAGCTGGTCAGAAGACAGGGTCACATTTCACTAAATCAAAATAGTCCAATTGAAATAGTCTTTTTTTTTTTTTTTTGCATCGTGACATTTTAATGCAGAAAAAATATATCGTATTTAGATACCATGGTAGTATGTTATACTGCCTTTATTCTAATTATAAAAATTCATGTCCACACTGGTCGATTTATATTACTGTATCATAGAAATTATGAACATTGAGAATATAAACTGATATCTCAATGCAAAAAAGAAATAATTAAAAAAGTTCTAAATAGGGATGCATCGATATTCTAGCCAATATAGTAACATCTTTATGACCAATAAATGGTTGACATTTTAAATCAAAACTTTTAAATATACTTTGTGTTTTTTGTATGATAGAGGTGAATCTAGGCCACATCAAAATGTATGATAATATTGTATGAATGTTCATTTTGAAATTTGAAAACCAATTAATTTGAATTATTTTGGTAATGTTCCAGAGAGTTGTGTGTGATCTGAAACAGTTTACTGTACATTTCAAAGCAACTTTAATAAAGTTACAATTTTTCCAAGAAAAAATAAAATAAAATTTTATATATATAATTTTTTTTCCCCCCTCACAAATATAACATTTTTGCAGTAATTTATGGCTGTCCTAGATCATACTAGGAACAGACATTAAAAAAAAAAATTATCAATTAACAAGAGGCAGATATTGACCTATAACTGATATGGTGGCAATATATTGTGCATCCCTAGGTCTAAATTTTTACGGAGTAATTTTTTATACAAAACATATTATGGAACTTGCTCAGAGTAGTGCAATATTCAATTTTTTGACAGGAATGGAGGCTGTGAATGACAGAAATACAGTGTGTTCAATGGTTTGTCCTGTTGTTTAAAGTAATGATTGTTCAGACGATGAAACAAAAAAAATAAAAATAAAAATCAGATAAAAACTCAGTAAAACAATTGTGTGCCATTGTAAAGACAGCCTTGTTTACATCCACATTAAATTCAACATGCCATCTAATCTGGTTAAGGTTTATTTATTGCTTTTAATTAAATGGGGGGAAAAATGACCTGAACCTTCTTTATGAGATTCACCTTTTAACTCTTTTGAGAGACAGAGACCTTCAGACAAGTAACTGAACTGCAACACATCTGTATTGTGCAATACGTTTAAAGCAGTGATTACTTTAGTCAGTGTAGTATGAGTATACATCACACATTTATTAGTGAACAACCCTCTCCAATCAGCCACAATTAAAAAAAATATGATTGCACTACTCAGTAAAGCAGAACTAGCAACTTTCATTTAAAAAAAGTACAAATCTTAAAAATTTCAATCAGTATACAGATGTATTTATAATACACTATAACTAGTTATATGTTAAATGCTACAAACAATGATTCCAATGGAATGAAAAAATTATAGCATTAAGAACCATTTCCTATATATAATATATATATATATATATATATTAGCTTTTTTATTTCATTTTTTTATTGGGTTTTTTTTTTTTCCAAATACAAACATGGCAAAAATGAGGTAACTGTAAATGTGCAAGTACCAAAGCAAAATCTTCCTAATACAGAACACATGCCCCTGGCCCTGTTGTTGGCTGGGTAGTCTGGAGTTCAGGCAATGACTGACCCCTAAAGGCCAGGAGGAGAATAGAACAGTAAACAATCCACTATCCCACCACAGCAAGAAATCATTGGTAAACAATCAGTGGCGTCTATGGAGCAATCAACAAATCACAAATCCTAAAGTATTTAGCTGCTTATTGGAACACAATTTTCCACCACACAAGCTGTGAGATTATTTATTAGTTGAATCACAGAAAGACTACAAGATTCTATTTATCATAACTCATAGGTTGTTGTTGTTGTTTTTTTTCTTTCTTTTTAGTAATTCAATACAGGTAACACTGAGCTTTTCAAGGAATTGGTTATTATGAAAAATTCCTTTATAAATCTAAATAAGGATATATTAGAAATAGCCCACAGCCGGTTACCCCAAGCAAAAGTGCTTGCGTGTATATCAACAACTTATTTTTTAAACCATAACAGTTACAGATGCTCAAGGTAGAGAGAACCGTACAACAGGTACATATATTTCTGACCGTTTTGGTGAATGAGTGATAACGCCATGTTTTTTTAACCCACACAACACCTCCTACTACTTCGATTTAAGGCAGATGTATTGAATCTGATCACTCGGGCAGTAAAATAATATTATCCTTTAAAACGGTCTACCAGCACATACAAGTAAAGCTAAATAGTCGTCTTTTTTTCTGTTTGTTTTCTTAATTGAAACCCCTGTTGATAATGTCATTAACTGTTTCTGACCACCGTGAGGGTACTAGTAGCACTGCATGCTGTTAGAATAGAGACCCATAACAAACTATTGCATTCTCTTATGTGAATGTAGCATTACACCTAAATATAGAATATCTAGCACCTTTTTACTATATGGCTTTCCATTATCTAGATTCCAGGCAAGTGTGTCAGTAACTGAGGCAACAATAGAAGCACAAATGTGGTGAGGAGCCTATCAAATCACATTTTTCCACTTCAAAAAGCCACTGTCTTCCCACTGGCATCAAGCTTAACGTTGTTATTTTAAACGTCCTATATTATTAGTCTTTAAATTTTTTTCTCTTCTTTTTCTTTTGCAAGTACAAGCACAATAAAATCTTGTAGTCATTCGGTTCTATTACAAATGTGTGCAGTACAGTGCATGGCAGTTATCAGCTGAGCAGAAAGTCCCCTACACCCAGAACCCAAAGCCAACTAGATCTACCTAAAAACCAGTTGGGACCTGGTTAGACATGCATGCATATTGTGCACAATTAAATACTTGCCCACCCCTGTCTAGATATCTTTCACTGAAAATACAGATTTTATTTTTCTCTTTTTTTTCTTTTTTAAATCCTTAAATCATGCAAACACTGTAAGAATAGTCTTGGAAGTGGTCTAGGTAGGACAGTGTGCACCGTGGCACGTTTTTCAACGGGATTACAACCTTTATGCGTGGTTCAAGTATAAGAACACGGAAAAACGCAACGGCTGGAAAACACGTTCGAGTAGCATACAGTAATGATCGGCTGCAGTGACGAAAAGCCTATTCTCACTCGATAAGTCACTTCATCTTTTTTTTTCTTTGCATGCCAGTCTTATAATGGAATAATATTCACCACTATTTATAAAAGGAATATTAGTTCAGTTGATTACATTTAAAATATGCATGGCCTGAGGAAAACAACCCAGAATACCCAAATATATCTCCATGGCATCAATCCCATTTGAAATGGACTGTTTTCCTTTATTTTTCAATTACAGAGAGGCCCTGAGTGATTTTTTCCCCCCGTTATACTCAAAATATATGCCAGTGAACAGATATGTATACATAGATTACTTATCAAAAGTGTGGATTAAATTCGTTACAATGGCTTATTTTAAAACCTGGCACGCAAACACAAGATACTCACATTCTCTTAAGAGAGTCCCTTTACCCGAGAAAGCCAGTGTGTCTATCGAGTTACAATGACTATTCAGTGGACAAACGACTCATGAATATATATATTTTAAAAGTCCTATAATTAATGTACTTAGGGAACCCAAAAAACAAAACAAAACAAAAAAAACCCAAATAGTTCATAGTTTTCCTCCGAACAACGTTCAGGTTTGTTTTTGGAATTGAGTGAACCACGAGTTAAGCGTTTTACAGTGCATTTTTTTCTTTAAACGACCCTAACGCTCCATCTCTGTCGTTTCGAATCCTATCCGGGATCTTCGTGGAACGACTACAGTCAACTGGCACACAGGAGAGGGCGTAATTAGAAATACAGAGGGTTTCAACATTCTTTTGTCTTAAAAACAAGACGATAATTTGCAACCTTTCACACCAAGGCTATGCATACAATGTTTTTTTTTTCTTTCACATCACTTTACTCTGTGAACATGGCCTGAGACCTGACAGCGGGAGGCAAACTAAAACGCGCTAAAGATGTTTTAGTATTCCGACCGAATCCTTCAAAAACTCTCGCGAAAGAAGAAATAAATAACACCACTTAAAAAAACAAACGCATACTTTTAAAAGAGGAACTCACAAAGATTAGTAACAGGTTTGTGCTTGTCAAGGTCTTAAGAAGGCAGAGCTAAAATCTTGTAGAGTATATTGATTATTTGGCTCACGAATAAGGAAAAACAAAAAGCCTAGTCCTCCAAAATCAGGTCAAACGTTGCGTTCACTTCACACACTCATTGCACGTATTGCTTTCCGCAAAGTGTTCCACCCTTTCCCAAAAAGTCATTCTGGACAGGCGAATGCGAGCTCCTCGGCCTCCGGACGTGAGAATGGCGAGACGGAGGCCGTCCGACGTTCCTCCTGTGGCTGAAATGCGGTGGATCTCGTTAATTCGAATATTGCTAGTCTAAAAGAACAGTCCGTGCGAGGCCCGTGAGATATTCTCCTGGATCTAGTCGAGAAAGAGTTACGCAGCTGAGTGTGAGGGAGAGGGCCAGTCCAGAATCGATGGGGGTTGTGCAGTGCAGCCAGGTGAGAGCTGGCAGAGGCAGTGTGCTGTCCTCGTCCCTGTGTTCTCATTGGCCAGTCCGATTGGCCTTGCCAGCAAAAGCGAAAAAACGCCACAGCTTCCTCAATGTCTCTACGACTGTGGTGAAAGCCCAGCGGGAGTTTTCCCGGCTGTCGTTTCGCAGTCCTTTTCGTCTACATTTCCCTCTTTAACCTCAGGCCTTGGAACTCTGAACCATTGAAAGTCACACCTTCACAACAGCATTCGCAGATAAAAGAGAATCGGGATTAAGATATTCAAATGATCAATACATTATTGCAAAACATAGATTATTAACAAGTCCCTCAGCCCGTCACTTATACAGACATGCATCTATGATGGTCGTTCACCGGTGGAGCGGCCGCGTCTGATTGCACAGTAAAGCCAAAAACCACCATCATCCGGGCCCACTCCCGCAGTCCCTAACGACACTAAAGCACGATTTTAATTATCTGTGATCAAACAACTAGAGAATATTCAATTGTGTAAACGAATATGCCAACAAAACACGTATTACAGGTTATCTTTGGAATCTGCGAAACAAGAGCAGGATAATGAAAAAGAAAGATGAAAAGAACACAAAAACCAAAAAACCCGGTCACAATTCCAGAACTCCGAAGTGGCTATAGGCGGCAGTAGCTTTCATGAAACTCACACAAGGACGCACAGCAGAGGTCAAACAGGCTCCGTACAAATTCCGAGATTGCTTATTGTAGAGGTGGGGTTGGGAGCGGGGTGGGGGTAGATTTGCGTTTGGCTGGAGATCAGGTGTCCCCACAGAACACACTCAAGGATTTGTGCTGTTTTCCAGTGAAGGACAAAAACCTGAACTCATTCCACATCGCGGTGAACTTCAGACGCGTCGGCTCGACAGATGGGACAGGTGCGATTGGTCTGCAAGACATGTTATGGATTAATTTCTACAAGCCAGAGATGTTTCCATACATTATTGAGGATCTATACATCGCCTGCCTATGCAATTAAAGACAGCATAATAACAAATGTCTTCAACTTTTCTTGAGCACCAAATCAGTATATTAGATTGATTTCTGAAAGATCATTTGACACTGAAGACTGGAGGAATGATGCTGAAAATTAATCACATGAATTAATTAAGTTTAAAATATATTCAAATAGAAAGCTGTTGTTTAAAATTGTAATAATATTTCACAATATGAGACCCTGGAACTCAAAACCAGTCATAAGGGTCTATTTAAAAAAAAAATATATATATTATACATCATCTGAAAGCTAAATAAATAAGCTTTCCATTGATGTATGGTTTGTAAGGATAGGACCATATTTGGATGAGATGAAACTATTTGAAAATCTGGAATCTGAGGGTGCAAAAAAAATCAAAATATTGAGAAAATTGCCTTTAAATATGTCCAAATGAAGTTCTTTGCAATGCATATTACTAATCAAAAATTAAGTTTTGATATATTTATGGTAGGAAATTTACAAAATATCTTCATGGAACATGATCTTTACTTAAAGGGATCATATGATGCAATTTCTTGTTTTCCTTTTCTTTAGTGTGTTATGTAGCTGTTTGTGCATGTATACAATCTGCAGAGTTACAAAGCTCAAAGGGTTTATTCTATCTAAAAGAGAAGGCTGATCCAGACCAGGCTAAAATGCCTCATTCAAACACGCCCCCAACATGCCTACTTCACGATGTGGAAAAATTAGCATAATGCCGCCCAAATGTGCACGCAAAGAAAGAAGGCGTGGTTTCATTAAATGCAGTAGTGTTGATGCAGCCATGTCAGGGAGACGCTGTGTGTTTCTATGAGAAAGCAAAAGCACTTCATTTGGCCTTCGAAAAGTAGATACAATTAGGAATCATTGGTTAAGATTTGTTTACAACAGAACAGCACAACCCAAATGTTAGAATTTGTGTGACGCATTTTATAGACGACAGTTTCGTGAACCTATGACAATCTGGCGCTTCTGAATCAGCGACTGTAAGTATGTTTTGCTATTAGTTTAAGTATTTGCTATTGACTGTTCAAATGCGGAGTTTTGCGCAGTGTAGAGTAACGAGTCGTGTGTGTGTGTGTGTGTGAGGGGAACAGGGTCACATCACAGCGGAGTGTACAGCCCGTCAGAAATCATAGCACGTCAGCTGTCTTAACCGTGGCTTGTGTACTGCAAATACATACGAGCATCATCACTGTGTCTGTCACGCGACTCTGTTCCCCTTTCGGGCTTGAACTGATGGTAAAACTAACGACATTATTAACTGTCTTTATATTTACTTTGAAAGCTGAAGCTCACGATTATGGTAAGGGGCGTTACATTTCCGACATGCGCTTATGGTGTTCGGCCAATCACAATGCACTGGGTCAGCTGGCAAATCAGAGCAGACTGTGCTTGTCAGAAGGAGGGGCTTTGTAGAAAACGACGCGTTTGAGAGAGGCGGGGCATAGAGGAACTACAATAATGTACAGTATTTGAAAAATAATTTGTTTTTTGAACATTAAAGCATGTCAACATATTCTGTTACACCAAGTACACAAAATAATGATCTTTAAAAACAGCATCATATGACCCCTTTAATATTTTAATGATTTTTGGCATAAAAGGAAAATCAATCATTTTGACCCATACAATGTATTGTTGGCTATTTCTACAAATATACCCATGCGACTTATGACTGGTTTTGTGGTCCAGGGTCACAAATTATTGTTTTTACTGTATTTTTGATCATATAAATGCATCACTGATTAGCATAAGAGACATCATTGTAAAAAGTTAAAAAATTGTACTGATCTTATACTTTTAAACAATAGCCTACATAAGCATTCTGTAGACCGTAAGCCACTTAAAAACCTCTAGCAGTCGAACACTAATATTTACAGGGTTTCGCCATTAGTTACTGCAGATTTTTGTGCATCAATACATCATTCTTACCTTTAACCACTTGTCCACACATTTTGCATGAAACTCATGGTTGCAGGGTAATACTCGAAGTAGCTGCCTTGACTCAAAATCACTAAAGCATACAACGCACCTGTAAGAAAATTAAATATAATGCAACATCAATACCAAGTCACAATCAAACCTTCAAGATTATATAACCGAGGGCACACATAACAGAGAACACTTACAGAGTTTGTTCAGATTGGTGGTTTTCTAAATTGAACCTGTAGGACGGAAGTTGCTCTATATCAGCTTTCGTTAGTCCTCGAGGTTTTGCTTCTCCGAGTCTCTCAGCAAGGTTTAATAACGCCTGAGAGAAAAATCACAGGTGTTCAAAACTCTTCACCCAAACCGTAACAAGATAATGACATTATCTCTGTTCCAAAATTAGCTTTAATTCTATAAAGTAACTTGCTAATTCTATAAAGCTAACCTTTTTCAACTTTGTTGCATCACTGCACATGCCCACAGAGTCCCTCTTATTGAAAACAAATGACTTTTAGTTGCAAATATGTGTGTATAAACGTTAGTAGACGGTGAGGCAGTTCACTGGGTTTTGGAACAGGCATTACGAGAAAACCCTCAAAGGCTTATTTTTTGACAAGTCAGGTTATATAAACAGTAGGGCAACTCAATCACCCACCCTGGGAAGGATTCTCTATTTACCTCATAGTTCTCCATCTCCACATCATCTACATCCAAGTCCAGACTGATAGCAGGACCCACAGCAGTTGGAGGCACAGGAAGCATTGAGCTGTTTCACAGATCACAAACACATAAATCTTTAAAATACACACCTCATTACTGAAAAAATATCATATCATAACCATCCAATGTCCATTATTAGAATATGAAACATTCACATTGCAAAATGCATTTGATTTGTATTATAAAGAGTAGAAGAGACTCTCACAGGAAGTATGGTAAGAAGCCGGGGTAGTAGGGCGGTGGAGGGGGTGGGGGAGGCAGAGGCTGCTGTAATCGGTACCTCTGTCCAGTTATACGCCTCGGCAGCATGTGCGGATATGGCTAAGGAAACGGATGACAACACATGAGGAAAACCTTTTGAATTATTATTATTCATTTAGCAAATCTCATCCAAATCTACTTTGGCAGGATTTCTACTACAAGAACAATCCCCCTGCAGCAACCTGAGACTAAAGATGAAGTGTGCGAAATACACTCCCTAATTCCTGTTTACTATGCAAAGTGGACCAGAAATAAGCCACCTGTGAGTGGATTTCCCGCAAAGAGTAAAACTGTGGCTATTTTTGCAATTGATTAATATTATCCAATAGGGTGACCATATGTCCACATTTCCTGGACATGTCCTGGCTGGGATTTCTAATTTGCCTAAAACGTATGGGTTTGGCTTTGTTTTCCTATTGTTTTCATACTTGATGACTCAAAAGTAGTTTGACCAATAGCATGCAGGCACTGTACATAATCAACCAATCGTGGCATGTAAGCAGGTGGGATCTACAGAGACAACGGTCAAAGCAATGCAAATGTATAAACACCGTAGAGAGCATTTCAGTCAGAAAACAAAGCAAAAACAGGCCAATTTAGGCAATTTAGAAAAAAGAGAAAATTAAGATGTATTATCCAATAGCCTGTGCATTTTAAATAACATCAATAGAAAGGCAAAGTAGGTTAATTCCAGATGGTTACTTCTGCCATTTAACCATCCATAATAAGACCAGGAACATACATAAAATACATAAACCAACTTTGCTTTCATGTTGACCAAACTAGGTGCAGTCTTTCATCCTGTTCTGACTTGGGCTGTGCTGTGTATTCTAACTGATTGGACAAACAGTTTTTGATAAAAAAATTGCCCATTTCTCATAGGCTTATATTGACAATTTTCTTTCTAAAGCTTTGAGCTATGGTCACTATTTCAGCACATCTTTCTGACTTAAGCCCTATTCGCACGGGATTAGTATTATCTGGGGACCATGTGTGATTTTGAAATAACCCCCCCACATCTGAATTTCGTGTGGTGCATTCGCACGGGATAAGCGAAGCCTGTGATTTTACTCGAATTTACTGACTTATCTCCCGGATCCCCGGATGTCAAGGCTTTGAGAGTCCGTTCTAAAAAAAACTAATATAGTTTCGTGCCCTGTGTCATTTACATTTCACCAGGTTAAAATAATATCTCAAGCTTTATGCTTGATTTATTTGTAACACATTAACCTCAAAACCTTTTCAGCTTTCTCTTTCTGCAAATTGTGCTGGTGTAGCGACATATGACAGCACCCAAAATACTATCAAACGCTCCAACGAGCTCCATTCTTCACGGCGATTATTAAAAAGGCACACAGGAAACAAAAAACCTTGAAAATTATATACGACCCGTCAAATGCTGGCCAAATCACAGAGATGCCGATCTTCAAGCACGGACCACTTCATCACAGGACCTCTCGTGTGAGCCCGCGAACATGGTAGGTCATTTTATGGGAATTTTTTACTTTCTGGCTAAATTACAGACATGGCCGATTCGCACGGGATTAAGATCACAGACAACCTCCGCAATTATTACAAATGACTGGAGGTCACCAGGTAATACTAATCCCGTGCGAATAGGGCTTTAGTAAGCTTAATTTTACCTAACTGGTTGAACTTACCGTTTTTCTGTAGCACACAATCAAAAATCCCATATTTCTACAAGTATCAACTGTCAGTTCAACTGTCAAACAGTTCAATTGTAAACACAAAGCTACATATCCATAGGCCAACACCAAACAAAGAATTTTTAAAACTTATTTGACAATTCTTTGTCAATCCAAAAATAAAGTTTGTGAAGACCAATTTTTTTTTTTTTTTTTTAACTTTTACTATATATTATATGATTAACTGATTTAAAATAAAATGTTTAAAATTACTGTTTACCATTTTTTGACTAGTACTACTTCTGCAAACTTTGCTTTCTGGAATTTGAACCTATTTTTGTCATGCCAAACCAGACCTTTAACCACGAATTAACACCAGTAAACCTTCACTGTTCTCTACACTAAGGACATATTTTTCCCTTAATGTCATTACCTGTTTATGCAAATGCTGCTCACTTTAATCAGCATATCATTTTTGACTTGATTACAGTGATTTATATGCTTTGTTGACATTCAAAAGCAAAGACATCTCACCACTCCGTAGGGTAGCTCTTGATGGAGGGGCTCCTGGGGGAGGTACTGGAGGGGTACGGAGGGGGTCATTGCTGGTGGATGGTGGGCTGGAGGATAAGAGAATGTTCCTAACGGATGCTGGTCTCCTCGCAGATCCACTTCATTCTCCACCCTCTGCAGAGGCTGAACACACAAGTATAAAAGTCATACTTCTAGCATACGATTACAACTATTAATACCATAAACTCATGTGCTATTTTAGAAAGAATTCATTTAGTATTTAACACTGTTCTTTAATTATTAATTATTAAGATTACAATCAGTTGTGGGGACTAATCTGTTACTCATAACTAATTGTTTTCTCTAAATTGTAATGGGATTGCTTTACTAATAACACTGTCTGAACAGTAATCACATTACTGTAGTACACTATACTCAACACTGGGAATAATAAACTGGTTCATCCCATCACATGGATGTATGGTTTCAAATCTTGTTTTAACTAAAGTATGGCATAATGTGAAAATTATTAAGAAAAAGCCTATCTTTGGTTTGCATCTGTCAGGTTAGAAACTCATCTAACTATAAATAATCAAAAGAGTGAAGAATCAAAACTCAATTGACATTAACTGTTTTATTACATAAAAGAACAGCACTACTACTATTTGATGTTGAATTACCACCAAAAGAAACTAATCACTACATTTTTTTATATGTATTAAAAGCACTATGACTACTTAAATGTTTTTGTGATGAATTTCCAGTAAAAATAACTAAACTTACAGTTTAATATAAAATTACTCAAAGAGGATTTTGGTCATGCCACCCACCTATGCTGTCAACATAACTTACGTGAAATACACAAAATAAGTTTTTTCTGTCATTTAAAAAAATAAATAAATAATAAAAAAAATAATATATTTTATATATATTTACATATTTAATTATGGTGAAAAATGTCTAGAATACACATACACACACATTTATAAAAATATTACAGACATTTTTCACCATAATTTGCATAGAAAAGAACATTCAGTAGCATTCATAGATTTTATGATCTGCACTCACCATGCGGGGGTGCTGGGGCTGTATGGGGACAAACTGGTTGAGTGGAGGCAGATGAGGCGGCTGGTGGGGCGGCACTGGTGGACTGGGGTGCAGGATAAAATGCTCACTGGAGATCAATGGTGGAAATGCCTGATAGGACACAGGCAGGTGCTGCATGGTGCAGGCCTGAATGAGCTGCAGACAGACAGAGAGAAATAACAGACAACAAAGCGTCACTAACACCATAGACACACTCGTGAAGAAAGTGTATGGGCATTTGAATATTGAATTGCTGTGCAGTTTAAGAAATGACTGTTAATACTGGGAAAGCACACTCTGGAGTAAAGCACATCTAACGTTTTCACTATTCTGCACTATTTAGGAATCTGCTAAACCATTTCAAGAGCATGGGGAAAACTTTGAAAAAGTAATATAGTTTTCTTTTATTGTTTTATGTTCTGTTTCATGTTTTTTTGTATAAACATTTAATATAATAGGAATTATAAAAGCAATAATAATAAAAATGATATATATAGATATAGATATATAGATATAGATATATATAGATATATATATACACAACTTCATTATTAAGCATATATAATGCAAAGACGACTGAAATACATATAGCCCTATTATATAGCCCTGCGCAATTTAAGACACTTTCAACTGTACATCACTGTGGCCACAAAAAAAATAAAAAATACAGGTGGGTATGTTGACACAAATGCAATGACTTGAGCAGATGGTACAATTAGCAGAAAGTACACCTTTGCTGTCCATGTCAAAGACAGAATACCCCAGACACTTGCAGTGGCAATACAAACAAAAACTAAGAGGGGGTTGCACATTGCCCCTTGAAAGTTGCATCATGAAAAGGTCATTACACATTCTAGAGACACAAGAAAAGCCTACATGAAAATCAAAAAGTGAAATGTAGCCGTTTACCAATGCCTAATGTGTAAGCATGAGAGGGAAGTACAGAACAACACTCAAAATAGAGTATCTTTGGCCAAGAGGACAGGTGGGCATAACGGCTTCCTGGGACACATACATCGGCTAAAGTAAAGCTGGAGCGATGGGACATGTTAGGTGTGCTCTACACAAACTTCACTGACATTCCAGCTCTTCCTTTTCAAACTCACTGGAGGAGGAAGGCAGCAGAGCAGAGAGAGCTGTCCGCTGAACATTACCGAGCATGCTGGGAGCTGCTGAGCATTGCAGGCTGGGATAGGTTGCCCGGTGTGGATGGGAAAACCATGGGTCGTCACCGTGGTAACTGTGTAAGATATCGGAACTGATCCTTGATGCATCTTGAAGGACAACACAAAAAGTTCAGGTTATTTGTTAAAAAAAAATTTTACACAAAGTCTACACAAAGCACTTTCACATCAAAGTCTGAGTAATACAATTATTAATATGCTAGTGGCCTCAAACTACCAGCTTATGCTTAAATCTGGTTCATGAATCAACTTTTATGCTCTGCATCTTGGTTTAGGGTCCGGTCCGATAGCTCTCTTTATGATTTTTGTTTTTTAAATAAATTTTTCTAAATGTATTTTTTTATTTATTTATTAAAAGGCCTGAAATGCAAATTGCCCAAATGTAGCCCAACTAACAATGAAAAATCTGTCAAAATTTAAATTTATATTTATATATATAATTTTTTTTAACCATTTCTCATTTTTTATATATAAAAGGCCTGAAACACAAATATAAAAGCCCAGTTGTAGCTTAAGTAACAATGAAAAAAGCTGTCAAAAAGTTTGATTTTCATACATTTTCTTAATTTATTTTTATATTTATTGAAGGCCTGAAACAAACATAAAAGCCCAACTGTATTGTTTTTAACAAAAAAAATCTGTCAAAATTATTTTATAGTTTTTATACATTTAAATTGATATTTATTATACTTTGTACAATTATTTTATACATATTAAAGGACTGAAATGCAAATACAAATGGCCAATAGCTGTAATACAAGTAACAGGCCTAAGTAACAACAACAACAACAAAATGTCAAAAATGTATTATTCATTTTTTACAAATGTACAATATTCATTCAAGGCCTGAAATTAAAATATAAATGCCCACTTGTAGCCTAAGAAACAGCACAAAAAAAATGATTGTATTGTTATTTTAGTTTATACTGATATTATTTTTATTACTGATATACTGATATTACTTTTCTAATATTACTGATATTTATTTTTATATACTTCTTAAAAATAGTGAACATCAAATAGTGCATTATATAAGGAACAGGAAATGAATGTTTCTAATGGACAACAACACCTAAATGGAAATGTGTGTTTGAGACCTATGGTCTAAATGAAAGACTGTTGAACTAATACCTGTTCGTGAAGATCCACCATGATGGAGCTCTGTTGGGGGGGTTGTGTGGCAGTATGCAGCATGCGTGGAGGTGCACTGGTGTGGCTATATTGCCTGGACTCATCTAAAGGAATCTGCTGATGCTGGGAGAAGACAGGGTGGTGGAAGTTCTCATCCTGATGTAGGGAAGTGTGCACGGCAGGTCTATCTCGCTGTCCCCACTGACGTCGTACTGGAGGACTAGGACATAAACACACACAGATCGTAAGTAAATACTCGGCATATGTTTTTTATGAACTCAAAATGATGATGCCACCTCACCTTCTCCTGAGGTGCAGAGGGGTGATGCAAGGCTCCCCGACGACCCTCCTCTGGTTTAAGGGGGCTGTTGATGGCCGCCTACTCACTGCTACTTCCCATGGTCGCATTTGTGACGTCGTATGAACGAGTCACACCTGCCTGGGGTGAGGGGACCAGAAGTGCAAGAGGCACTTGTGTCTAACAGCCTCAGATTGTCGGAACTCTGTTTGAAACACAAGAAATATGGGTTTTGTGAACTGAATGGTGATTTGAGAAAATCAGCAGAAACCTCTGTAACCTTTACATCTGCCATATTTAAATTCTAATATAGCACTTTCAAATAGGTTATACATCATTTAACATTAGTGACAATCACATGCTTTCAAAACATGAGGCAAACTAGGCTAGTTGATACTTTTTTAACATGCAGGGGAACCTGGTTCAAAGGCCAACCTCACATACAATTAAAGTTTTTTTTTTTAGTAAACACAAAACTGCTACTGACTTTGACAGCCAGTGATCAACATGTGTTGCATTGGGGGGGAAAAAACTGCAATATATTTTGTTCACAGATCCTTTTGTTCTAGCCAGTATCACAAGCAAAAGCATGTCAAATGATGTTTGAAAACAAATCTTTAGTGAAAATGACTTTCAGTTGTTTTTTCTCCAAGGTGCTTTTTGGAGCTTGTCAGCTGTGGTCACTATTATATATGTTGTATAGAAAAAAAGAAGCATTTGCATTCTTCAAATTTTCTCCTTTTGTAGACAACTAAAAATGAACAGCATACAAGCTAACAACACAAATTTCTGGTGAATTATTCCTTAAAAAATGACCATGAGCTTACAATGTGAAAAGACCAGTACTACTTTAAATGGAAACAATAAATATATGTAATTTTCCATGAAACCAAGACAAAATACGCCAGTAATTGCCTCAACATGCTGTAGTGTATTAATTTATGGATCGTGATACTTCATTAGGTGTAATCTTTGAATTACATGTAGACTGGGGGAGCTTAAAATACACAAAACCAGACTTTTCAGGCAACAAACATTGAAATGCATAAGAATTAATAATAAAATATATATTTTAAAAGATTTCAAATACATTTTATTACACTTCTCTTTTCAAAATCAGTGGAGTGTGCATTAATTCACGCAAGCACGTCTAAACTTCTCTTCGTGTTACACATGACATTCAAATGTAGGCTACAGTGCCATGTATAAAATTAAAAAAACAAATACCAACAAATCTTCACAAACTGGAAGCGTAAACCGTGTTTAATGGAAAGACTGGGCTGATTTGCCACAAAGAGGGGGAGCTGTAACTTCAACAACAAAAGCGTGGAGGGCCATGTGCTCCCACACAGACAAAGCAATAACAAAGGAGCGCCACCAAACCTCGCCTGCCTCACTTTATCAAAAATAATAACTCGAAAGGGCTTGTAGGTATGATTTAAACATTATTCATGCTTCAAATATGGACTGTGCAGATTTCCAATGAATAAAACACTTATAAGTGTCATTGTGGCCCAGCAGAGGACATCAACAATAGCACAAAGAAGTCGCGAGGCCGAAGTTTTACTGGAGCTCGCGCAAACATCCGCAGTTGCCCTCATGCTCTTTAAACAGGTTCTCAATGCTACATGGAGGTTGTACATTGCATAAAAATGATTAAACAAATCGCATGCACTTTCCAAGCCCTTAGCTGCTATCGCTAGCATACAGACCGAGCAGATGAAGCCCCAAACAGGAAATGCAGGGATGCACCCCTGACAAAAGAAACATGGTTTAGCTTTAACGCCACATTTAGACCGTCTGCACGCCATGAATGCAAACTTCTGAATACCAAGAGTGTTCTCGTTTTTATTTTACGTGCAATATGACAGCTTTGTGTCCAATAAGCAAAGTATGATCGCACTAACCGAGCTTACTTGTTTTCAATGGCGCTCGAGTTTCCGACTCGTCCACGCGCTGCTTTTAGGCGAATAAAGCGATGCAGGATGTCTCGTTTGGTGATTTTACAGACTAATCCAGAAGAAATCGTCCAGGAAAACTAGCAGACGGTCATGGTTAACACAGAAGCATCGTCCGTTTCCTAGTTCACGTCCACGAGCTTGAGTTTGTTGCTGTTGAACAGGCGTTGATCTTCAGCATAGAAAGAAAAAATGCATATTCCTCTTGCTGCCTAACATCAGATAACTTAGCTCCAACAAACTTGTTATAGCGTGCACTTGTTGTTTCCTTTATTATTATGTCCGATGCATTCAAACTGGGTTTAATCTGTGACATGGGTGCAGTTCAATATTGTTGTGGTGGTTGTGTGCCTGTAGTCACGCCTTCTTCCTCTAAAAACTACCACGCAAGAGACAGAGACAGCCAGTCACTTTTTAGATGCTGATGTTTGGTCTAATCGCTCCAAGCTGATCCCAACTTTAAAGATGTTTTCACACTTCCTCTTTACTAAAAACAAACACAGACGCCTTTAAGTGGTCCAAAAAGTGAACTGAATCAAAAAGGGACCTATTCTTGCATTCACACTCATTTTGGTTCACTTTAGCTGCAGTCCATTAACAATTTACATTGTTTCTCAAAAAAACAACCAAACTTAAAAATTGTTGTAATATAATATTTAAAATGATTATTAGTGAAAATAATTACTTAGTTATGTTTAACACCCCTTAAGAAAAAAATGAGCGCAGGCCAGAGGTTCATGTAATTGCTTTTTTAATAAAAAAATATGGATTTATGTATCTTTCGCATTAAAATAGTACATATAGTTTTATTTTCTGTAGCTTAAAAGAATACAATTAATTCAATAAAACAATATGATATAAAAATATATATTTAGAGGCAAATTTTCACAAATTCAATCATAAAAGCATCATAATATATTCTATATTTTGTCTTCTACAGTTTAAAAGAACAAAATGAATGTATTAACACAAAATTATGAAATATATATTTAGAGGCAAATTTCAGCAAATTCAGTCATTATAAAATAATATTACATTATATTTATGTCATAGTTTAGTAACTTTCATGCAAATGTGAAGCCTGGAGTGTTTTTTGTTGCCGATGGTTTACTTTCTCATTTTGGAGCATTCAAATGTGTGTCAAAATCCATGCAAATCGCTAGATCGCAAAAAAACAAAAGTTTGAAGACACTACAAAAGAGTTCATTTCAGCTCCCAAAAGGGTTTTGCAATCCAACAGATGAAGTCAGATGATTTGTGTTGTGCAGAAGTCAAAGGCATAGCAGGCAGAGCATGTTATCGGTGATGATTTATTATGCTACTGACATTCATTTTGAGGTTGCATGGGTAGTCCCAGATAAAGGGGATGTTGTTTGTCACAAGGGACAGGCCTATGTTGCAGTTATCAAAGAAGGGTGATGCAACACAGTCATGTTGTATATTGTAATTCAGCAAGACAGCATCTAATTATTTAATTCTTTCAACACAACGTAATTCACAAGGTAAATATAATCTTAAAACAGTTCAACCAGCATGTCAAAACAATCAAAGCAATGCTTAAAAAGAACAAATAAATAAGAACAAGTCATTGCAAGTGGAAGTCCTTTTCTCCACTTCCTGAACTTCTGATTACCCACAATGATAACTTATGGTTCTCTGAAATGTTTTCTTCTGTAAAAATAGACCATCTCCTATATGTTTCATAGCTCTTGTAAATGGAATCAAGAAAGAGTAAACTGCAACATGCAAACGACTATATTATATTTTCTACACAATTTATGTTGCAAATAATGTACAAGTTAACTTTTTCATCATAAATTATGGCATAATAACAATTTCATTTATTATTATTATTATTAGTGTTGTTGTTGTTATTGTGGACTAAATGAAATGCAGGAAAGAACATCATGTTGGGGAGCATCTAACTGTGTTCTCTCTAGCATTTCTCATCCGCCTCTCCATCAGAGACAGTGTGACACAGCCCAGTCTGTTACATAAGCCTTGCGCCAAATGGCGAGCCGGCGGACAGAAACACATACAAGCGTCTTTACTTAAGGGGCGGTCAAAGTAACATCTTCTTTATTCCATGCACTTTCAAGTTCATGAACTGACATCTTAAAAACACGGATTTTATTTGCTCTATAAAATGCATCATACAACGGATGAAGCAGACTGTGCGAGAACTATGAGGGCAAAGTGTAGCATTTATTTTTCCTCACAATAATCGGAGTTTAATTCGTCTACGCATAGGTCAGAATAATTTTTGCAGCATTTTCAAAGGGCCTCTCGACTGGCTTCACTGCAGAGAAAACACCGCAATGTAACCTTCCTTGCTAATGTTTAACTCACGGGAAAAATAGCTCTAATAAATCAGATTCTAGCGTAACCTGCGCTGCGCGTGCACACGATCACGCACATCTGAAGCAAGCGCGAGACAAGCAAACCCACGTCCCATCCATCCATGCACTTCCAATCCAATGTAAACATTACAGCATTACAGCAACAAAACAAGGAGGGGCTCAAGGCTTTAGGGGGACAACGCATAAAAACACACCGATACCTCTGTGCGATGCATTCAAGACCGTGAAAACCCACGGAAATCCACGCCATCAACACGAAGATGCAGGCGCGTGCGTTACCTGATTGTTAATTTGTGAGCATCTCAATCGCGGACATTTCTCCTTGTAATCCTGCACATCTCTCCCATATTCGGTGCGGCATGATCCTCAGCTGTTCCTGTTAATGGAACATTCCGTGGATT
>JAFVLL020029270.1:34358-62689 GCA_021397915.2 Tor tambroides | reverse complement strand
TGCGGCATGATCCTCAGCTGTTCCTGTTAATGGAACATTCCGTGGATTTCACCACTGAATTGGGAAAAAGGTACAAACTGGAGCTCGCGCGAGGATTAAAGGCAGAATATGGCATTACTTTTCGCATCTCGCGCAAAACAACCACTCTCTGAACGCGTTAGACTTCGGAGAAATCAATGCACTCGGTTGAACCCAGCATCATCCGCCGCCTATTTGCGTGCTTTTGTGACATACCCCTATGAGGGGCATTTAGAGGCCGCTGACTTATGGCAAGCCGTCTGAACATTATTCCGTGGAAATAACTAGCGTCTGTTTTATGATATTAGTGTGCTACTTTGTGAAAACTTGTTTCTGCCACGGAATGGGGGAAAAAGAAAATTGCGAGACGCAAATGTACAATTCTGAAAAAAAGAAAGAAAAAACCAATCAGAATTGTGAGATAAGTCGCAATTATTTTTTAGTTGTTCAGTCCATGGTGGAAAAAAAAAAAAAAACAGATTCACAAGATGTAACCTCAGAGTCTATGAGAAAAAAGTCAGAATTTTGAGATATAAACTCAGAAGTGTGAGAAAAATGTTTAGAATCTCCAAATCAGATTTTTTTTCTCTCTCAGAACTGGGAGTTTATAGATCTGAGAAAATTATACAAAAAAGTCAGAAATTACCTTTATTTTATTATATTTTATTTTATATCTGGTGGCCTGGCTGAGGACTAGCTGCCATATCTACTTATATATTTATAATTGTTAATTGCTAGTAAATAACAATCCAACTAACTTTTTCAGTGTCACAAACTGTCCATTAAATACTAGTAGGCCTACTAACTGATAGGATACTAGTATTTCAGTAGTAATTACTATTAATTAGTCACTGTTATACAGTATTGACAAGTATCTATTTAATTAGTCACTATTGCTTATTAATTAGATAATTTCATAGTGATTAATACAAACAAATCACACAATTTGCTGTTAAGTTCTACTGAAATAGGAACTAGTTTTTATTCTTTAAAATAGTACAGTCATTTTTTATTAGACACTACTTTGTATTCCAGTTTTTAACTAGAGATTTTGTAATGAACTGTAAAGTATCCATTCTAACTTGTCAGAGATATGAGAAGTAAAGTAATTGCAACTATGTTACAAAGAAATGTTAAACAACTGGAGTAGATGCTATTTAATAGTTTGGTTCTAATATTTAAGAAATAAGTATAGTGAAACTGAAATTGATTAGAACTGTTAATATTAATTAAGAAGCACTGGTAGCCTAGTCGTCTTCCTCTACATTGAATCCCTTTTGTCTGGAAGATTTCGTTTGTGATTTTACTTTCAGGTACACTGAATGAACAATTATTGTATGTGATATTATGATATTCAACCACATCAGGTAAAAACAGATACTAGTTAGTAAGGAATGAATGTTAAAACGGCTTGCCACAGTTGTCTTGCTCTACCGTAATCACTGTATGAGTTTGTCCTCATGATCTCCCAATGTCAAGTCTCGGTTAACAAGATCACAGGGCTCCGATTAGGTCATTGCATAGACTGTCCTATTATCCTGTTCTCCACATTGAATAAAAACTAATGAAAGCTTAAATCCTCATCGGGCATCCTCAGTGACAAAAATAGATAGCTGACTGGATTATTTTTACTTCATAATGATGATGATGAGGATGATGATGACATTACACCTGTGCTCTGTTTTCTTATTAAAGCTGTTTGCATCATGAGGGAGGCATATGTCATCATCAATTTGATTCCTTGCATCCATTATGGAAAAACTAATCAGGGTCACATTACGTAAATTCCAGTCTATGATTAGAATGTGCTTTATTTTGTCTCCCTCTACTGGCCAGATTAGGAACTATAGACACTATCTGAGATGACGCACCATCACGCAGTTCTCGCATTGTTTCTTGTTAAAAACAAGATGTTACAGTGTTACTTAACGTGTGTTTATAATATATATTAGTGAGGGTCTGTCTCTTTTATAAATCATATGAAAACACCATATAAAATGTATATGTTCAGTTTTTTTGAGCCTGGTATACTGTTTGTTTGTTTGTTTGTTTGTTTGTTTGTTTTGTGCATATTCTTAACCAGGCCCATGCTTTTCATAACCTTTCGTTAGCAAGTTGGCTGCATTGTTGACAGCAATAAATGAGCAAAACACTTTAGTGTCATGGAAAGCTATTAGATCTATTAATGATTAGACAGTGGTTATATGTACAATAATCAAACCAAAACTTATCGCACATTATTGTTATTACAGTGAACGTTGTGACATGACGCCTTTAAATGTTATTCCATTTCCCAGTATAGTTACACAATGTGCATATCAATAAAGACTCGTCTTGTGCTTTAGGATGGGTCATGATCATTGGGCCTCACCCATATCACATCATTGCACTAAATCATAAACCAAAGTCTAAGACGATAAGATTACGGTGGCATATTGGTGTACTGTAATACATGTGGCACGAACCGGTCACATTTTACAATATAAGCTCCAGTAAAAAGATTTATGATAGATTTATGTATTTTTATGTACTATTCTAACACACTTAATTTCACACTGATTTATTAGTAGAAATGTATTTGTTTGTTAATTTTTCCATAGATACAATTGTCATCTTTAGATATGTCTAATTTTTTTCTAATATTATTTCACTCTATTTTGACTTCATACAATGTCAAAGGCTGCACAAACTTGCCACAGATTAAGTTTTAATAACTTGTAAATATGTAAATGTAATTTTCTTATTTAGTATATTTTATATATTTTATTTTATATATTTTAATACTTAATAATACATGCTTTCAGTTTATAGTTTATTTTAGTATTTTAGTATTTTATTATAGTATATTTTGTATTTATTGTATGAAGTCTGTATCATTGTATATAATATTATACAAGTCTTTGTATAATTTTTTTTTTTATTGACACACTTGTCATATATATATATATATATATATATATATATGTATGTATGTATGTATGTATGTATTATAAATCGTATAAAGTCAAAGTACAGCATATGTTGCTTCCGTTGCTGCTAATAAAATTTACTTTATTAGTTGATCTTCAGGCCTCTAGTGGCTTTAGTTTGATCCCTCATTCCACAGCATGTCCAGTATGGTCAACACCAAACAATTAGAGACAAACAAACACAAGCTCATCTGTCAGTCTCAGGAGAAAGTTCCTCCATTGTTTTTGTTTGGTAGCGGTAAAGATTCTCTCCAGGGGAGAGTAATCTTTTGTCCATTTCTCGTTAATTATGAAGGGCCATGAGGAAAGTGGGCTCATTAGAGCTGGGCAGAGGGTAGGTAGGTTCTTGAATAGATAATGAGCTCATTTGCTCTCTGGAATCTCTCAGACCACATTATGTCCAGCTCACTGGGGATATGCCAAAAAATAAAAACTGGACCCAAAAACGCATGGTTCTATAGTTGGCTTAGGAAGTAGATGCCCTGCTGAACACTTCACAAGAACACTTCACTGTGCCATGTTTTTTTGTCATGTTTTTTCTTAGCTTTTATGATCTCATCTAATCAAGTATAATAATTTTTTTCTTTTTTTTCCATTTTTTATTTTATAATTAGGAACAATAAACATTTATTTAACCCTAGTTCTATCTATGCAATTTCTCTTTTCTCTATTCCAACCTCCATTAATCTTGTGTCTTTTGAGTTTGCTCAGGAGTTGCTGAATGAATGTGTGAATGGGCCGGATTATTCTGGACATAATCTGTTGTGACATTTGTTTGCCTACCCACACTTGTTGTTCCGCTAAATCATTCTCTGAACACTGTTTTAGGATCTGATTCTGTGGTGCCACTAAGCAGATTTGTCATCTGTCTACAGGGTGGGAAGACTGTATTGAGCACGCAGTCTTTTCTCCGCTGCGATGTTAATGATTAATGTTTACAACTGAAGGACAGTAATAGCCAGTGATGCACTAGCCAAAGGTCTCATATATTATATATTGTTCCCTCATTTGAAGAACGCCACTTGTTGGAATAGCACTAAGAGCAGACTGGACACGGTAAGTCTTCATCAGTCTTATATCATTTTCGACTTGTGTTTAGTCACAGTTAGTAACCGCATACAGATCAAGAGTCTATAGACATGTAGACATTGATGAAAAAAAAAAATGAAATAAGGCAGATTTGTGTGTGTGTGTGTTTCATAACATTTGAAAAAATAAACCATTATAGCAAAGTTATCAATGTTCTATCACCAAATTTTGGAGGTGGAAATGTTCTGCATCTAACCGTGATTTTGTGTTCTGTTTCTCTGATATTACAGCCTTACAGACAAACATGGGGAAGATGGGGAAACCTTTACTTCTCCTTTTTGCTTTTTTAGCTTCTTGTGAGTATCTGAGAATTATTTAGTGTCCATTTCATTTATCTAATAGTTGTGGCTTGTTACACTGCACTAGCTCAAAGTCCAAATCCAATAATGATACAGTCTTAAGTGGACAGAAGCCATTGTGATTACATTTTATTGTCATTTACAGAGGAGAATTCACAAATTTAGTTCTTTTAAATAAGATTTTTTTTTCTTAAAATTGTTTTCTTATGACTCATGGTTCATGTTTGTGTTTTCTGCAGCGTACTGTAATTCTATCCCTGTGATTAACATGGCTGTAGTAAATGTGAGAGAAGATCTTCCAGTAGGTCTGTACATCAGCCCAAATTTCAATCCCATTTTGCATTTTTGTATGCGTGAATGTAACATTTTCCTAATTATGTATTTCCCCGGCAGGCGAATTTGCGTTTCAAATCGATGCATCTGATCCAGATAATGACCCTCTAACATATGGTATCTCTGGAGCAGACTCTAGTCATTTTGAAGTCGACAAACAGACTGGTGAAGTTAAAATCAAGAGTATGCTGGACAGAGAGGTATATTGTTAGGATTTCAAAGGAACAACAGTTGGGAATTATGAATTTTAAATCTTTTCCACAACAATTTTTATTACAATGACTCTTCATAAAAGATAGTCGGTTAACTTTGTGTATGTTTATGTGTTTTCTTTTTTCAGACAAAAGATCTCTTAAACATAGAGGTTGTGGTGAATGATGGCGTTTATGCGGATGTAAGTTGGATCTACTGGACGTATTACCATGCTCAGAAAATGAACTTTCCTGAGTCCTAATATGTCTTTCTGTCCTTTTAGGTGACAAAAACGGTTTATATTGCTGTTTCAGATGCTAATGATAACGCACCAGTATTCCAAAATCTGCCCTACAATGAAGAGGTTCCAGAGGTGAGTGAGCCTGTTAGCCTTTGGTGTGTATTATGGATGTAAATATGGATGCTGTAAGTGCTCAGCACCTTACAGTTGTTACAATGAAGGAATAAATCACCTAAACCCAATAATTTTGTTGTTTACTCACCTCCTTTCTTTCAGAACAGGGCTTTTGCTGGTGCTCATTTTTTTTTAAAGAAGTAAAACTGTTATCAGTGACCAAAAATAGGCTATATATGGCATTGTGTTTATTTAATCTCCCCAGAACTATGGACTAACTTTACAACGTAACGCTGTAAACTGTGCAGAATGGTTAGCATAGACGTCAGACATAAGTTCTCTATTTCACCAGTTTTATTATTACCTAATCAGCTGAAACATTCAGATTGACAATAGCCCCACCTATTGGCCCAATAAGGTACTGTTTTAAAAACGCGGCGCTCATGCGACAGACGCAAAAAAAAAAAAAAAAGCAAAGCAGCCAGTCGCCAAAAAAAAAATAAATAAATAAAAAGCAGGGAGACAAAGGCGCCCAAAAGTAAAAGTAGTCCTAACACACGAGTCATACTTTTTACGGTGCTATTGCGTCCCTTTTGAAGCTTGAAAGTTTCGATTTCCATTCACTATAGTAGCCTTGAAAAAAAGTAACAGGTAGGCTATATTGCTGTACAAAATTCTACGTCTTACGGAAATAAAACAAATGGGTTTAGGACGACATGAACATGAGTAAATGGGTTATTTTGGGTGAACTAATCATTTAAGAGGTGTTAAGACCAAGCTGTGATGGTGTTGATCCTGTGTGAATGTTAGCTGGGTTAATTCTGTCTGTAGTCTGCTCCAGTTTATCTTTACACTCAATCTGAGTGGTTTAGCACAGAGAGAGCTTCAATGTGCATTTGTTTATTTTTTCAGGATAGTTTGAGCTGTTTCTTCACATTTATTTTATTTATTTTTCTTACAGAATGCACCTGTGGGCAGTACACTGTTCAGAGCAAGCGCCACAGATATTGATTTTGGCCCAGCTTCTATTGTGTCCTACAAAATTGATGAAGTATGTTCCCTTCATGACAGAAATTGCATTTTCACCCTCACATCTCACTTTAATCGTATTCATAACACAGTATGTTTGTCTTAGGTGGTACCAAATGACGGGACTAGCCTATTTTCAATCTCTGAGACTTCTGGAATTGCTGTCCTGGAGGGAACTTTGAGCTTCACTGACAAAAGTCCTTTCTATCAGATACGAGTCATTGCATCTGTGAGTATTTATTTATGAAGTAATCATATACAGATGAGCAATGGGCTGCTTTTTGAATGAGGGAAAATATCTGTGAATGGGATGTACACTTAAAAGAACACTGATAAAAATGATTTTTTGGTGAAGTAAATACTACATAAAAACAACTGTAATTTCTACATTAAATAATTTAGTTCAGACAAAAATGAAAAAATTAAAGTAAATTCTATATTAGTACTCAATTTAAGCTTGTAGAAATTAAAGTTTGAACTTATAAGTATATTTTACTTGGAATTGTTTTTTATGTTTACAAGGATTCTTTAAGTAAATATCAAAGTCATGATCCCAATTGTTCCCATCATGCACTTGGGCATGAATAATTAATAAGGTTAACTTTTTTTGCTGTTTTTGAGATGTATTTACACTGTTTTATGGTTGCTTTTGTTGTTAGGTTTAGTAACTTACTGTTTTGGGGCATCTGGAGTTGATTTTCTACTCAAAATGACCCATTCACACTCAAACACTATCCACTGATTGTCACCATCATTGTGTATGGTGTACCAAGTATTGAGGTCTCTGTGTTCATTTGCGTAGCAGTTCTATTGAGTGGACATATTGTCTTAAACGGATAACAAGATGTCTACTTGCTTACTTACATGTTTGTGAGTGAATCACATGCTTTAATAGCATGGTTGTTATCCAGTGCTACATCCATTGAGTAAATTTTAGAAGCCATAACAGAGTGAAATGTACTTAAGTACTGCAGATTCAACTTAAAATTGTAGCATGTTAAATTTACTTATTTCCTTTGCTAATTTTACCTAACTTAGTTAAGTAGACTTTACTTAATTAAATACTTGCATTTTACTTAAAATTGATGTGTGAAAAAAGTTGCCAAATAAAAATTAAGTAAATCTTACTTATTTTTTTCAGTGAAGAAGCATAAAAACATCGCAGTATTTCATTATTTTTACAAAACAACCAAAAAGAAATCTAAAATTCTACAAACAAGCCATTTACTGTGTAATTTTCTGTGTTCATTGGTTTTGCCAGGATGGTGGTGGGCCACTGAATGATCAAGAAAATGTGGTTCAATCCTCATCAGCATTTGCATTCATTACGGTTAAGGACATGCCAAATATCGACCCACAGTTTCTGAATTTACCTAACCTTGCTGCTGTTGATGAGAATTCAGCTGTGGTGAGTGGTGTATTTTTCTTTCTTTTTTTTTTTTTTTTGTTTGTTTTGTTTTGTTTTAAAATTAATTTTGAATTGCCATACTTTTCTCCTGGCGAGTCACAATGCTTATATTTTAACTTTTTATATATATTTTAGTTTACTGTAATATTAATACATTTCAGTATTTCTTTTTAAGGATATCTAGTGTAAATTTGTAAACTAAACAGTTTTAGTTTTGTGGTACTGTTTGGGCATCACTTGGTGTCAAATGTAACATATATAACCTCTCACCTTCGATTCTCTCTTTGTACACTCCATCTCAGGGTACTTCAGTCTTTACTGTGAGAGCCAGAGATCCAGACACTGGGGTTAATGACCAGATCCACTACAGCATTGAAAGTCAGTCAGTTGGAAATTTTATTTTAACAATGCACTGGGACTTTACAATTTGTAATTTTTTTTTTTAGTTACAATTGTAAACATAGTCTCTAAAATCTCAAATGTCATACTCTATTCTTTGTGCCACCAATGATTAAGATATAGTAAGTAATATTCGGCAGGTCACATGATCTTAATGTGGCAGCCACCATGAGGAGAGACCACCCTTATGTAGAATAAAATAGCATGTTCTAGGCCACTTATGACTTTTTGTCTGTATTATTTTGTTCTGTTGCACAGGTACTAATGCACCAGACCTGTTCCAAATCAATGAGAATACTGGTGAAATATCTATCAAAACTGTAATTGACCGTGAAGAATTACTGGATATAAATGCTGCAGTAATATTGGAAATAAAGGTAAGTTACTGACTATGGTATTTAATTGTATCCTGCTATATTATGAAATCAGGTTGATTACAATTTAACGGCAATGATATTTGGCTGCAAACCAATGTCACTGTATAGTTTTAACATATGCATTTTTATGAACTGTACTTGATTTTTTTTTTCTGATTGTTTCTCCCTGTACTTCAGGCAAGTGAAACAAATCTGAATGTGGATGGAGTTATTGCAAGCACAATAGGAGAAATACAGATTTCTATTGGAGATTTGAATGACAATGGCCCTGAATTTTATGAATGTGAAGATGATTCTGAAACCTGCACACTGAAAAATAACTTCATAGGCCAAGTTGATGAGCATTCATCTTCAGGACTGTCAGTAAATGAACTGAATATAAAAGTCAAAGATCCAGACCAGGTCTGTAGTTGCAACATTTGCATGGTTTCTTCTAAGGAGCATTTTTTATTATGATTATTTAAGTTTTTTTTTCATGTGTTGATGATTAACTTATTTATGATCCAGGGGCAAAACAGCAGGTTCAATCTCCGTCTTGAGGGACCTGATATGGACGCGTTCGCTGTCAGTCCCAGCACTGGGGTGGGAGAAAGTTCTGTACAAGTGATAATAAAAGATCCATCTGCTGTTGATTTTGAGAAGAAGACAGTAATGTCTGTTCAGGTTTGTATATGAGGGTGTGTCTCTGGAGATTTACCACATATGATAACCGGTCCAGTAGTTTGGCCAATGCCAAAATTATCCCAGCTTAGAGAAAAGAAAACTTTGCCTACTTTTAGAGTGATTACAGATATTGAAGAACATGCAAGTCACAAACACAGGGGACTTATGTGGTCTTTACTGCTTTGAGTTAATAACACCTACCTTGAAACCAGGAAAGTTTTTATTATTTTACACTGGGTGGTGTTTAGGATAGTAGGCAGCCATAAATCAACAGTTAACTTTACACCTTTATACATACATATCTATCTATCTATCTATCTATCTATCTATCTGCCCAGATTATTGCTGAAGATGCCAGTGCAGACTTCACCTCTACAGCCTCCATCACCATTAACATCATTGACATAAATGACAACTTTCCTGAGTTTGAGGAGGATGTTTATGAGTTTTCTGTTGATGAACACTGTGAAGATGGAACTGTTGTGGGCACCATTACTGTAAGTGCATCTTCTATTTACTCACTTTTCTTTTTCTTGGTGACTAAGATTGATTGATCTGACACTCTCTAATGTTCTGGTATGACAGGCAACAGATAAAGATGCTTTGGATGAGGGCAAACTCACTTACAGATTGATGCCCGAAAACATGTATGTGGAATATTCAGTCTGCTATCATTTGGTTAAGACAAAATTACTCAGTTAGTCATTGCAAGTTTGCCATAAAAAATGCTTAAGATGTCATTTTCTTTCTTTTCCTAAATTGACAACAGGCGGGAGTTATTCGATGTTCTTCCAGATGGAACTATCTTTGTAAAAAATGGACTGCGTCTTGACAGGGAAGGCACCAATTCCTACTCACCCACCCTGCAGGCCATAGATTTAGACGGCAAGATTGGTACCACTGTTGTGATGATCAACATTCTGGATATTAATGATCAGACACCAGAGATGAACAGAGAGCTTTATGAGGCCTATGTACAAGAGAACCATATGTTAGAGCTTAGAATCCAGGTAAATTTATGAATATAATGGTGATTGAGAAAGCAGCATAGACATCTGAAATGATGAAGAGAGGTTGTGTGAATGTTTTGTATGCCACTCTTACTCATGTAAGTAGTAGAGCACGGTGCTGGCAACACCAAGGTCATGGACTTGATTGTCAGGGAACATAGAAAAACTGTATACCTTAAGTTCACTGTGAGTTGCTTTGGATAAAAGTATCTGCCAAGTAAATAAATGTAACAAAAGTCTCTGTGTCTCTAATGGAAGACCTATTTTTTTTTTTTTTTTTTTTTTGATAGGCTACAGACGGAGACGACCCAGGTACACCAAACAGCGAAATCTATTATTACATTGACAACAGCTCGTTCAGAAGTAACTTTACCATAGACCAGGAAACTGGTTGGCTTAAAAACAGTGGTCTACTGGACCGTGAGGCTATTGACCCTGCCCTAGATGGTGTGATTGAGTTGGTGGTGATCGCTTCAGATAAGGGCACACCATCCCTGTCCTCCACAGCCAAAGTGACCATCAACATTGGGGTGAGAATGCAGCATTTTTATAGTTAGAGATTCATTTGACCATTTATTGATGTCTTCGCATTATATGTATACATTTAAATTAGTGCTGGGCAAAGATTAATCGCAATTAATCGCATCCAAAATAAAAGTTTTTGTTTATATAATATATATGTGTGCACTGTGTATATTTATTATGTATATATAAAGACACATACATACATACAGTATGTATTTTGAAAATATTTACATGTATTTACTTGTATATATTTATATTCATATAATTTATATTATATATAAATATATTTAATATATAAACATAACATTTTTCTTAAATATATACATGCGTGTGTGTGTATTTATATATACATAATAAATATACACAGTACACACACATATATTATGTAGGCTACACAAAAACTTTTATTTTGGATGCGATTAATCGTGATTAATTGTTGCCCAGCTCTAATTTAAATGTATATAAATTTGCATATATTTATACATATTTGTTCAAATAATTATAGAAATATATTTAAGTATAATTCATTCATTTAATTCAGTAACTTACTTTTTACTTTCTATTTTTCCCAGGATGAAAATGACAATTCTCCACAGTACCTTGATCCTGCTCCCTACGAATTTAGAGTAAAGGAAAGTGAAAGTGGCAAGTAACCTGTGCTTTTTCTGCACAAATTTTATTATGATTTTAAGTAATTGTTTAAACTGTATAATTATTTTTAAGAAATAACCTACACTGAAAAAACAATAAGTAAAATTTACTTAACAAAATGTACTTTATTTACTTTACTTAAAGTTTTTGCACACATATTTTTAAGTAAAATTTAAGTATGGAATTAAGTAAAATCTACTTAACTAAGTTATGTAAAATTAGCAAAGGAAATTAGTAAATCGAACGTGGCCCGTTAGAGTTTGATAAGTAATTTCTACTTAATTATTTTAAGTTTACTCTGCAATACTCATGTACAATGTAGCAATGCATTACTCAAACCATGTAGCATTGAAAAAACATGCTATTAAAGCACGTGGTTCTCTTACAAACATGTAAGCAAGCAAGTAGATAGCTTGCTATGCTTTTTAAGATGATATATCTACTCAATATAGTTATTACCCGAATGAACACAGAAACCTCAATAATTGGTACACAATACACACTGACGGTAACAATCAGTATATAGTGTTTGAGTATGAATGGGCCATTTTGAGTAGAAAATTAACTCCATATGTCACAAAACAGCAGGTTACTAAACCTAACAACTGTGTAAATACAACTTGAAAACAGTGAAAAATGGAACCTTATTAATTATTCATGCCCCAGTGCATGATGGGAACAATGGGATCATAACTTTGATATTTACTTGAAGAATCCTTGTAAACATAACAAACAATTCCAAGTAAAATATAAATTCAAATTCTAATTTCTACAAGCTTAAATTGAGTACTATATAGAATTTACTTTTTTTAAATTCTTGCCTGAACTAAATTATTTAATGTAGAAATTACATTTGTTTTTCTGTAGTATTTACTTTATCACAAAATCATTTTTATCAGTGTATATGAACATTTTGTAAAAACGTGCAATTTTTGTCTTCCCTCTATAGGCATATCGGTTGGCTCTTTGCGGGCTCACGATGCCGACCAATCAGACTTCTATAACCGTATCTTCTTCACCATTACTGATGGTAGTTTTGGAAGTTTCATATTATTTTCTGAGGCCATCAGTGAAGGTTACAGAGGTGAGATCATGGTGGATCCAGCTGTTGAGCTGGACTATGAAACTGACTGGAAGACGTACGATCTAACAGTAGAGGCCTCAGATTTGGGTCAGGAAAAGGCTAAGACAACAGTCAAAGTAATAGTGGTTGATGTGAACGACACTCCACCTGAATTCCCATCTGGCATGATCCTGGACGTAAAAGAGAACAGCACCTTGTCAATGCCTCTGGACACAATTGAAGGCAAAGATGTGGACACTGAACACCACCTAGAATATGAGCTTGTTTCTACTGAATGCCAGTGCAATGGCATTAGAGGTCCATGTCCTGAAGAGTGGTTCAAAGTTGAGCTTAACGGTGATGTGATAACTAATTCTGACTATGATATTGACTACGAGAAATGTGACAAAGTGTTCTTGAATGCCAAGGTGGTGGATATTTTAACTGAGAAGAGGAGTGACAGTACTGAAGGTGCGTTCTGTTGCTTCATATTGTCCATTAAAAAGCTTTCTTTCCTGCGCTGACATTTTTTTTTCTTTCATAGTATGTTCTGTTGTTAAAGGAATAGCTCATCCCAAAAATGTTCCAATTCGTATAATTTTCTTTTGTGAATTTAGCACAGCAGGTTTTTAATATAAAAAAATGGGATGGTCCCTTCCAATTCCAATTTTTATTTTCTGGTCACAAAGTCAAACACAATCATTTATGTGACACGCATTGGGTATAAGTGATGTCAAACTTTAATTGAACACTTAAAAAATGAAGAAAAATACAGGACTTGTACACATGAGGATGAATTGTTATTTTTAGGTGCACAATTTCTTTAACATTAATGTATCACATTGAGATTTTTAGTTTTTTCCAATTTCCTCGCTCATATTAACCAGGACCTTTAATCATTTTGGTCTTTATTGAGTGCATTGAATATTAATAAAATATTGTTCGCTTGCTTGTAGGAGTTGTCACTATTAATATTGTGGATATCAATGACAACGCCCCAGAGTTCGTCGTCTTGCAGGACTTCTATGGTAAACAAAAATTACATTTAAAAAATCAATAAACAAATAAACGATTGTCATATAAGCAAATGTATATTGTTTATGCAAAAAGTTTTAACATATTTCTGTTTCTCTAGTTGTAGTCATTGAGAAAGTTGAGGTGGGCACATCTGTCGGCAGAGTCTATGTAAGTGTGACAATTTGAAGTCTCTGTGTGTGTGTGAATGTCACTTTTTGCGCTGTAATATACACATTTCCACTGTTATGTTTTTTTATGTTACAATATAATGTCTTTGAATCTCCAAAAAGTATTTTTCCCGGGTTTGTTTCCTCTTACCCTTTTAAGGCCATAGACAGAGACTCAGAGGAGAACAAGAAAACCAGATTTGAAGTTACCAAGGTGGACTTTGTCGGCAGTGAAGGGAATTCCTCAGAGAGTTTGTTTCTCTACGCTGACTCTGCCGATCAGGAAGATGCTGAAGGAAGGTTCAGTGCACATATACGGTGAGAAATTAAAATTCCTAACCTGTTTGTAACTCACGAATCAGAAAATAGAAACTACTCAATGTGCAACAGCCAAAATGAACTAAACTGGAGGTAAACAAGCAAATGTCTCTTCATTATGTCCAGGTCCCAGAAGGCAATGGATAATAATAAAAGAGGGAAGTTCATGGTGCATGTGAAGGCATCTAACCTTGATGGTCTCAGTTCCACCTCTGTGGTTGAGGTAGGGCAATTTTTACACCTGAAATTTATTATTAATTCATTCAGTCTTGTTTATTTTTGGTTATTGTTTTGCAGATTCTCACAGTTGACAGCTCCTACAGAGTCAGCCTAAGATTTAGTGCATCTGTGTCTCAAGTCAATGAGAATTTGCCTCAAATCAGAGCGTAAGAGATGAACTTTAAGGTTGATTTGAATCTATTGAAGTGTTATTTCAAAGGACACTTAGAGTATGATTCATTATTATTATTATTTATTTGATGCTTTTTAAAATTCAGGTCAAATGGTGTAAATGTGTGTGATATTTTTTTATAGGATTCTGATAAGTGCAACAAAAGCAACAGTTGAATTCTTCAATGTGTTTAGTGAGACGCTTGCTCAACGGTAAGATTCAACCACTCATGTTCCCATGTATACATAATATATAGACACAGTAAACTAAATTGAATCTCACTAAACTCGTGTAAACCTGGAATATCTGGATTTTTCATTTTGTTCCTGTTATAATATGTATAATCCAGCAGGTGGCATGTACATCATAGACTAATGTAGAATCCAAGTCAGTTTATATTTTCTCTTCCAAAGAGACTCAGAATTCCCTGTAGATTTCCTGTCTTGTCAGTCAGTGCTACTGTTATTAAGCAAACATTTCCTTTATATGGCATTTGAACTTAAATTAAATTAAACTGACTTAAAAATCAAGTTGAATTTCATAAACTATGAAAAAAATTTAAATTGCTTATTTTAATGAGATAATGTTACAACATAAGTTGCCATGACTAACTGCCAGGTTTATTTGACAACTAGATTAGGAATAAATATATAAATATTAAAAAAAAAAATTAAAAATGACATTAAAAATGAAAATCTGGAATGTTGCCTCAGCAACTAACTGAAATACAATAAATTTCAGTTGAACATTTAAAAGTACTATAACTAAAACTGAAGTAAAAATAAATTAAAGCTAAATTGAAATAAAAAACATAAAAATGACAAACACATAAAATTACTAAAAGTAAAATGAAAACTGAAAATATAAAAACGTTAATTAAATATGTAAATAAATGTTACAATAGCATACAAATAATACAAAAATAATAATACAGTGACAGCAGAATTTATTATGTCCTTTGCAGAGCTGAAGAGACAACCATTTTGGAGGCTTATTTTGTGTTCCCAAATGGCACAGCTCTTAACTATGATGCAGTGACCTCAATCCTGAATTCAGAGGAGGTCTACACAGAATTTGGATACCAATTAACTCAGCTTGGATTTACTGGCATTGTAAGTAACAAAAAATAAATCAATAAAATCCCCCTCCCAATACTCCAAAAGTTAATCATGAAGGCTGAAGTTGTTGTTTAACACGTTAAGCTTTACATTGTTTCAAATTTCTTTTTAATTTCCTTACCAGTCGACAACTGTTACCGAGTCTACAGACGTCAAGACAGAGGTATTCATCATGATTGGTTTGATGGCTGCACTGGCGATCGTTCTTGTTGTAACAACCACCTCACTTGTGTGCATCAGAAGAAAGTAAGATCTACTGAATTACCCATTTATGAAGAAGAAACACTTATTGTTTAGTTTGCATGATGCTCTTGGTACAGCTTATCAGTCTCTGTATTATGCATTCATTTTTTTAAATAATTTGTAATATTTAAAGGGCTAAAATTAGCCACCATGCCTCTGAAGTTTGATGGGTAGGCATTGCAGGTCATGTAGGGTGTATATACTATGTAGTGAACTTGCATGATCCCGCCTTTCAGACCTGTTCCCAACATCAGGCATGGAGCCAATACAGTAGCATTATGGAAGACCCTCTAACCTCAGTCTGGGTCACACACATTACAAATCTGCTAACCAGATTCAGCAGATTTAAAATAGCTCTTCTTGATGTGCACCCGCACACATATGCACAAGTTTCTTCATCCTGTCTGCGACCGTGTCGGATTCGCAACTTTACGCTTCTGGTCTCTTTCTCCCCTTTAGCTATAAGAGGAAACTGAAGGCAGCCAAAGCCATGAATTCAGCCGCCACAGTGGTCATAGAGAATCAGAAGACCGGCCCTGTTGTTCCTGGAACCAACAAATACACCAAAGAAGGGTAAAGACAGAAATTATGGGCTGCCTAAAATGCTGGCCCATTATATAATTTTGAACAAGGATTCAGCAGCAGACTGGTGTGTGAGATTGTCTGATATGTATTCCACAGAGCAAACCCAGTGCTGAATATGAACATTGACACGGCCACAGACCTTGGCTTTGATGAAGATGGCTCCAGCGCAGACAGAGAGAGGTACCATGACAGTACACTACAGACATGGAAAAAAATATGAACAGATGTTCATACTGTAGTATTAAAGATTTTATAGACTCGCCAAAAACAAAACAAAACACTCATATCATCACTGTCGTTCTATTTTCAAATTGTGCTAAATTACGCAATTTATTTAATTACTAGGGATGTTAATTTATTAAAATGCCATACACTATGGTTTAGAAGTTTGGGGTCAGTTTTGATTTTTTAAGTTTTTGAAAGAAGTGATTTATGCTTACTTGTAAAAACAGTAATTTTGTGAAATAGTATTACAATTTAAAAAAACATTTTTCTATATTTATATAGTTTAAAATGTAATTTATTCATGTGACAGCAAAGCTGAAATTGTAATGGCTGCTGAAAATTCAGTGTCACGTGATCCTTCAGAAATCATTCCTACATGATGATTTGGTGCTCAAGAAACATTTCTTAATATCATCAGTGTTCAAAAGAACAGCTTTTATTTTAAATAAAATCTTTAGCATTATAATGTTTTTACTGTCACTTTTGATTAATTTAATATATTCTTGCTGAATAAAAATATTAATTTCTTTCTTTCCAAAAAAAGTGACCCCAAACTTTTGATTTGCAGTTTATAGATCAAGGGGCATGGGACACTTTTATGTCACTATTTATTATTATTATTAATCATACTAAATTATCAAACACTAAATCAACAGCCCTATTAGTTACATAATGTATCGCAATTGTCTTGTCTCTCAGGCAGTTTGTGATTTCACGTAATTACATTGGACACTGAGTGGTAAAATATGATTTTACCAGCTCTGAAATGATCTGAACTATATGATATCAGATTGCACATTCAAAAACTGACTTCACTGTAAAAGATGGAAGTCACTGACCTACAATGGAAGTGTTTGCAAGCATGTTTATCTTGTCATGGAAGCCCATGAATGTAGCATCTACAAAATCCATTTAAGATACAGTATGCCATTTGTCCAGGAATAATACTGTGGTTCTCCATGGCAGATAGCATCTGTTTGCACTGATCTGTGGATAATGGTAGATTATTAGTTTCAGTATCAGTAGTTTTAGTTAAATAATGTTGTGATGTAGGTGACCCCATGTTTCTCAGAATCACACTAAGCTATACTACATGCTAAATGAAGCATGTTTTTGATTTTATTTCAAGCTACCTAACTGGTCCGAAATGTCTCTACTGGTAACTCTTTTCCCCATAATGTCCCTCAAGTCTTCATACAGAAGAGTTGCTTTGTGAGATTCTGATTATGTGTGTATGCTGTGTGTCTGTTCTGTTTTAGCCTTAATTCCCTGGACTACAACATTGATATGACCATGACAGAGAAAGACACTATGCCAATGATGGTAAATGTATTATTAAAACAAAGATAATATATAGTGGGGAGCAAAAGTCTGAGACCACTAGTGAAAGTCAACATAATTTGTGAAAAAAATAACATGAATTGGAGAATTTCTTTCCATTTGCAGCGTCATCTTGCTTTAATAACAGCAGCACTCGTGCTGCATGAATTCCGTAAGTTTGTGAGGCATTCACATTGTCACTAATTTGCTTATTTGATTAGTGACAGATGAAATATTTACTATCCCATTTTACTTTAAAAAAAAAAAAAAAATCAGACCTCTAAAAGTTCCCAAGTTTGTAAGGTTTTTGAGTCACAGATTTTCAATGTGATGGCAGACTTTTGAATTCCACAGTATTTCAAGCATATTTCCAGTGCCTCTTATAGTGCAAAAAGACACATTTTTCTGTAAATGCTGGGGACACAAGTGCATCTTAAGTCTTTAGAAGTTCTTTAGCTGAGTATGTTTTGAATACTTACATTTTCTGTTGTGTGGTAGGTAATTCAGGAGGAAGAGGAGGAGGATGAAAGGAGCGAATCTCCTTACATTGAGCCTCTGGGTGCTGCGCTGGCCCAGCGAGAAAAGAGGAGAAGTGCAGACAGTCCTGGTCTCACTTTTGCAAACCCTTCCATAGACACCACTGATCTCTAACATTCAGCCTCTGACCTCCACCTATTTGCCATTTTTTATACATGATCCTGCCAAAAAGGAGAAAAGACTCAGTTTCACAATATATTCCATTTGGACAAACTCTAACTCTAAACAAGACCTTTAAAGTTAACCCACTTTAAATCACCAATGCACTTTGAAATGTAAGAGTTGGAGAGAAAAAAATAAATCTCAGTGCACTAAAAACAAGCAGTAATTCAAACAGTATATGAAGTCAAATTGTACTTACATTATTCTTTATTGTTAATTTCCATCATCTTTTTTTCATATTCTGAACTTTTGGAATCTCCAATATGTAATGCCTATTCCTTGATTGTATTGTTTTGTCATACAGAAGATTGGAACTCTCTTAAAAAATGTAATGATTCTTTTCTGTCTGAACAAAAACCTAAACTGTATTAACAGAAACTAAAGTAAATCTGGTTGTCTATCCTGCCAAATATTACCTGGCACTAGTCTGCTAACTTTAGGTCTGAGTCAAATCAAATCAAGTAAAAAAAAAAAAAAAAAAAAAAAACATATCTTGCTATGCCAGATTGGTGACCAGGGTGTATATATCGTCAACTGTCTATATATGGTGTATTGCTATATGTTCTAAGTGCAATCATTCGAGAGCATGTTCTGTGAATTAAAAAAAAATAGTTTTGGTATTTTGCTCTAATAAAATTTATCATGCTATTAAAATGAGTCACAAATCAAGTTTTGCTTTTCCCTTGGAGACAAGATTTAATTTCAAAACTATTCACTTTACAGCTCTCACAACAGTCACAAAACATCACAGGGAATGTAAGGCTTGAAGGTGTGTTCATTATGGGTGTGCTGAGCTGAACTGCAAATACAAGACAAATCCATTTAATATTACGAGGTTATACAAAAGCCAATAGAAAAAGAAGAATCTGAAACTCAAAGAACACCAAACATTTCACTGTTGTCTATTAGTGGTTGCCTGAAACACCAAGAATTTCTAGGGTCATTTTTGCCTAATACTTGGCACTGTCTCTCTATAAATGTATTCTACCGTTCCTTAAATATACATGATGAATTAATATATACATGTTTGAACTATATAAATTATTAGTGTAAAATATTGTAAAAGGGCACTTTAAAAGTGATCCTCACTGACCACAACAACATCAGAGTAGCACGGTCTCAACAGAAGCAAGCAAAAACACTCAAAGCAACAAAGCTGGTAGGAGCCATTTTAAAATCAAGAGCGAGGAGAAATCAAGACAACTGCATTTATTCGCAGTGTATCAAACCAAACCAAAAATGATGATTATCCATAGAGGGCCTTCTTGTGATGCAGTGTCAGTACGAGTCAAATGTCTTAAAGGGGCGTATCATTGAACAAAACCCATCCAAACAAAACCCATCCAAAGTGCACAAAACTTGGAATGATTGTCTATTAAGATGGTTTCGACTACCATGCCTTCCTTAGTTTTCCTCATCTTGACGTGGTCTTGAACAACAACTTGGCCGTCGGATGTTCCTGAAGCACTGGCGAAAATGATTCTGCCGACGCCTGCTGCCCTGCTCCGTCTTTTCCTCACTTTTTCCTTTAGCCAGGCTGCTTTCTCCAAGGTCTGATGTGGGGGGAGGACTGGAAGGCATCGACGTAGATGTTTCGGTCAGGTTTGCTTGCAGAGCATCTGTCGGAGAGGGCAAGGCCAAAGGCTGATTCTTCTGTTTCTTCACCTGCTTCTCCAGGTGCTTCTGGATGGCTGAGCCCAGCACTGCCACTTCCACCACCGCACCATACACCTCCCAAGTCATTCCCTTTTCATCCCAGCTCACCTCCTGCACGGGTTCTGGCACTTCTTCCGGTGTCCCCCCGATCCGTGGTTCTGGCTCAGGAATAACCTCAGGTGGAGTCAGAATGATCGGGGTCATAGGAGCTGTCGCGACTGAACGGAATTCCACCTGCATGCCCACCTGCATCTCGGCATCTTTGGTCTGTGCCACATCGGTACTACACTTGTTGGCGAGTTTTCCAAAGGTGCTTGGAAAAAGGAATGCTGCAGAACCCTCGGGAGGGGTCATGGGGCTTGTGGCCACCGACTGGTACATCACCTCCAGGCTAACCTGGGTTTGAATGTGCTGTGTGCGTCCAGGAGACCGAGTCAAGGCGAGCGTCTCTTGCGAAGGCCGTCCGGCATCCTTGGACTCAGTCGATTCGGTTTTCTTCAGTTGTACTTCTACATCTTTAGGCTTTGTGGGCCTCACGGACACTGTGCTACTTGCGTCTGTTTTCTGTGGGGTGCTTGAACCTTTGCTTCCAGAGTTTGTCTCGTTGCTACTTAGCCCTGGATCTCCAGGCAATCTTGGTTCTTCAGTGGTGGTATTCTGCTCAGTTGATACGTGGCTTATCACACTGGTCTTCTGGACTTGACTGACTTCAATGACATTTGCCACAATGATGGAACCATCGAGACTCTGTTCCTCAGTCACTCCTCCACCCTCAACCGAAGAGGCAGTCTCGGGTTCAGCAGGGCAGCTGGAAGTCTTCTGCCCCCCAAACTCCTCCTCCTCCTCCTCCTCGTCCTCTAAAGTACAGTCATGGTTGGTCACCAGTATGGTAATCTCCTGGTCAAGGTTTTGTTGGCCAGACGGCAAGCACATCTTATCTGCTGGTTCCTCTGCTTGGTTAACGCATGTTTCTTGTTTGCATGCTGCTGCAGGTGGTTCATCGCTTTTGACTGCTGTTTGAGTGGAAGATAAATCCCCTTCTAATCGCTGCTCATGTGGAATTACTGACTTGATCTGATCTGATGTGAGCTCTTGGTTGGGTTCCTCCTGGATACTGCCACAGATCTCCCCTTGGACTGTGGTCCCTGGGTTTGCAGACGCTTTTGACAAGTTTTCATCAGTTACGTTGTCGTTCATAAGGGGCGAATAGTCATCGGTGTTTATACTTGTGCTGGTCCCTGAGCCAACTTTCCAAACTTCACTTTCTGTCAGAACAGGACCCTCCATGGGTTCAGAGATGGGTTTGTGTTGATCCGGGAGAGGGGGAGTAGAATGTCTGAGCTTCACGGTCTCACGCCACTGATGGTTTTGCTGGAAAACATTCACAGAAATGCATTAGTGCATTAATGCAGGTGCAATGAATAAAAAAAGAGCACTTGACATGCATTAATGATGGCACACAAACAGTCATTTTTGAAAACACTACATTAGGTAAAATTCATTTCAAATCAGATTGTTTTGTAATGATCTCAGGCACTGAAAAACAATCATGATTTCTGTTCTTGAAATAATTATGACATAAAATTACATATAAACAGTCTTACAATACTTACAGGAAGAACAGTGTTGATTGCCAATAAACTGATTCCTCTTTTATCCCCAAAAAGAGAGATACAATTATGTCATAGCAGCTGTCTGTTTCAGTTCATCCACACACACACACACACACACACACACACACACACACACAAAAACTTGCTCGGTAACAGTACCCTCTAAAAACAAAACTACGACGGCACACAGTGAGATCACGATTGAAAAACACCCCAACGAAACATACCTCAACTGGACGACAGATCAAACGCTGTATCCATATTTTTCAAAGATTTCACAGCCAAAGCATGTCTTCACATTCCAAGCTCCTCTATTAGATGCTGGTAATGATAAGAGGCAGGCTGTAGATGGTTTGTTTTCCAGAAGAATCTCAGTGGATGGTGGTCCTTGGATTTCACTGTGGCTGAGAGTACTGAAAGCTTCTGATTTTTAGTTTCCCTGGAAACCAGACTCAACCTGGCAGTGAGTGGTAATGAAATGACAAAGTATCTGTAGCTTTTTAATCAGAAGCAAATGATGGTGATTAAAATCCACGTGTCAAAAAAAAACAAGAAAAAAAAAAACAAGGCTCTTATGTAATAAAAACTCAAATGAAATACATTTACTTTGGCAGACAAATATGAAAAGGGTGCACTAGTAATGTCTTTGTGATCTCTGGAACAAAATATTTGATACAGTTCAGTTTTTCTTATATAACAGAATGAATTTATATAGAATGAACTCATATTTTCATCATTTTTTTTCCACTTGAGACAGAGAATAAGCTCAAGTCGTTGAATGATCTCACATTTTCATCATTTTTTTTTCTCATGAGTGAGAATAAAATCAGTGTAAAGTGGTGGACGATGTAGGTCACTATACTGCTGCAATTATGTAAAAGACCATCTAATTAATATTCTTTCTGAATTTTGGTGAACTGCAGGCTGAATGGTAACTATAACATGGCTTTTTTGGATTGATGCATGTGCTCGCAAACTGGTCCATTGCACCTCACCATGCCATGGAGTGCGTTTTGGAGAGCTGTATTCTATCACCTATGTTCTCACCATAAAAATCGAGGGCTTTTGCCAATCGCACGCTCTCACAGAATATTTGTTGCCTAGCAACCAGCCATGTACATGTAGGGGGGTGGAGTGACTGTGTTCATGGTAATGGTGGTGGTGGTGGGGGGGGGGGTGTTTAGACAACACATGCCATATTCTGAAAACAAGAGGATGCAGAATGATGGAGGAGGAGGAGGAGGAGGAGGAGGTGGAAAGGGATGTAAAGAGGATAGGGATGTGGAGGTGGAGAATACGAGGGAGAGGGCCAAAAGTGCTGGAGATCAACCGTGAATTAAGTCACGGTGAGAAACCTTTCCTCAGAATGACACTGTTTGACATTTGCGTCTACCATAGACATGAACACTAATGGGTACCTACATCTTGACTGCTTATATCATCAATATACAACAGAATTATATATTTATTATTTATCCTTTATTTAGGGCAAGACACTACAAGCAAAAATACAGTTTTTTTAATGCATTAGCCAATTTTGAGATTTTGGGCTTCTTGTCTTTTCATAAAGTGTTTTTCAAGACTAGTGGAAAGAAAACATTCAAAATATTTTTTTTCCTTCAAAATGAGTTTTTTCTCCCGCACTGAGCAAAAAAAAAAAAAAAAGGGTTTGTGAATATATAAAGTGTGAATATATGTAACGGTACATATAGGCATGTTTACGGCAGCACAAAGCGCAAGGTAAGCGATCATCCTTTTCCCCTTTAGTATTCATTCATGTTTATTTCATGTTTTAACGCGAAATAAACATGAATGGATATCTCATGCCTCATGTAATTGCTCAATCAGTGTTACAACAGCGGAAAGACGTCAATAAAACAGCTTGTAAACAAAATGTCACGAAGCACTTCATTTACCTCAGGCAAGTCATCAGTGTCCACAGCTCGTTAGTTCGCTAGAGAAATGAAGTGCAGAGAAGAACATTTCGCGAAATATTAACCTGTTAGAGATGTCTTAATTATTTAATGTAGGCTATGTTTAAATTAATGAAACAAGTTATGACGGCCAATGTGTAAATTAATATATTTCAACAATAGAAATTTTATAATTTAGAAGTTAATTTAAAAACTGCATTATGTGAAATTTACATATCTGCATACATTTTTGAGTGTTGATTATTATATTTAAAAATAAACAGTAATTAAATTTAAGTTTGGGCTCTTGTTAATGTAACCTTATAGTAATGTAAAAGGGCTCCCTAAGAGCATAAGCTGAGGTTGATTTTTTATTCCTATAAGAAAATTAAAATTAATATTTTAAAGAAAAAGCAATTTGTTCAATAAACCACTGTTTAATAAAAAAATTAAAAAAACTATTTTATTTTTAGTTTTTTCCCCCTGCCGAAACCATACCGAACCATTAGCCTACATGAAAACCGCACTGATAAAAATGATTATCAATAAAATACTACAGAAAAACAATTGCAATTTCTACATTAAATAATTTAGTTCAGACAAGAATTAAAAAAAGAGTAGCCTAAATTCAATATTAGTACTCAATTTAAGCTAGTAGAATTTAAAGTTTGAACTTATAAGTATATTTTACTTGGAATTGTTTGTTATGTTTACAAAGATTGTTTAAGTAAATATCAAAGTCATGATTCCGTTGTTCCCATCATGCACTTGGGCATGAATAAATAAGAAGGTAATTTTTTTTGCTGTTTTCGAGATGTATTTACACTGTTTTATGGTTGCTTTTGTTGTTAGGTTAAGTAACTTGCTGTTTTGTGACATCTGCAGTGCAGTTTTTACTCAAAATGACCCATTCATACTCAAACACTTTTCACTGATTGTCACCGTCGTTGTGTATCATGTGCCAAGTATTCAGGTCTCTGTGTTCATTCATTTAATAACAATATTGAGTGAATATTTTTCCTTAAAAAGAACAATGAGATGTTTATTTGCTTATATACATAATTGTAAGTGAACAACATGCTATATTGGCATTTTTCTTCGGTGTTATGTTGTTTGAGTAAAGCTTATAAACCGTGACTGAGTTAAATGTGCTCGAGTATCGAGTACATTCTTAATGTAATCAGTCTATTAGTTAATTTAACCCTAATTTACCAGGGATGTCTTGCCTTTAAAAAAAGGAGTTCAGGATAATTGTTTCCATTTAATAGCTTTTATAGACACCTACACATTCTGGCATTGTCTGATGATTTTTCTGACTCTAATATGTCAACAATGAAACAAGAATTTTGAGACTGGCTTCATCCAGTGTTCAGATTTTTGTTATAGAAATGTATGCAAATTAGTGCATATTTAATTATATAATACATCATTTGCATATTTAAACAACTTTTCAGAAAAAAAAAAGTTTGCAATTCTTAATGTAATCAGTCTATTAGTTAATTTAACCCTAATTTACCAGGGATGTCTTGCCTTTAAAAAAAGGAGTTCAGGATAATTGTTTCCATTTAATAGCTTTTATAGACACCTACACATTCTGGCATTGTCTGATGATTTTTCTCAATTTTACATGGCAGTAATGCAAAATAACCATTACATCTTATATTTGTGCTTTAAAGGAACTGAAAAGGACCTATAGATTATTAATATACTTGCAGCTGCCCGAAATCACACCAAGTCTGTTCAACTCCTTAGACAACACATGTAATAAGGTATTATGGGATCAGCAGCTGCTCTTATGGCAGGTTTGACATAACGTGCCTGACACCAAGCATATCTGCTCCCGAACTTTGAAGGAAATATTCCACACATTGATTTTAAGGGTGAGAGCAGTGCATTCTCAGCAGCTTTCCATGCATGAAATGTATAGCGAGTTAATCTATAGGGCTAATGCACCCATAATGAAAATGTCAGCTATGCTTGTTACATCCTGAGTACTCTTTTTAAATTGAACTATATAATGAACTTGATGACCACTGTAATTCTTTGTTGCAGTTGCTCTCAATTTAACTCATCTGGATTGATAAAGACTGATTTTAAGCTGTGCAGCACATTTGAAACAGGATGCACAAGTAGGTGAGTAGCAGCCAACGTGTGGCAAGTTATTTAAAGAGTTATTGTTCGTAATCAAAAGCATCATCTCTTGACATCCACAGGAATACTGAATAGCAGGATCTGCCCTAAGGCACTTTTGAATGAAAGTTCTTTCACTGTGGTCTATCTGTGTTATGTTGCCATAGCAGCATATCACTGATTTTCCCCCCTCCAGTGACGTGGGAGCTGAGAATAATAATAATAATAACAGAAGGGGTTTTTACTAAGAAAGTGGATGTGTTCTTGCATACTCTATATCCTCACATAATATTTCAATAGAACAGAAAAGCATGTAGGATGGCTATAAAGAGACACTGCAGCAGCTGAACGGAATGTATCATGTATTTTCAAAGCACAAGCATCTTTGAACAGACTTTGGAATATAGGATGATCAACAATTAAACTGAAATTAAATCTTTCTGAAATAATCTGCACTGGAAGTGCAGATGAAATCGAGCTGGTACATTTACAAAGTTGCTAATACAATTTTTTTTATGATTCAGTTCACAAGGTTTCAGGTTGAATCTATTCTGATAACAAGGAATGTGCGATTGTTTGGGCAGTGCAGAATTTATTTGGAACTCAATTTTTGTCCAAAATCCTTAATGGTGTCTGATGCTTTCTCTGCAGCTGTGCCTATAGCAGACTGTGTTTGTCGGGACGCCTCCTCAGCAGCTGTTTGTATATATACACATACACAGAAACAGAGAGAGAGAGTTCCTTTAGGGATGCATTTGCATATTCTTCACAGTGCAACATACAAATAAACTGATAGAAATAGGGAAAACAATGCAATCAAATTTTAGATTCAACACATATAAGACAATGGCATGCCAAATCTATGCACAGTATACTCTCAGTGTGCAGTACAATATGATTGCAAATGATTTGCATACACTAAAAAGCTGTGAAATCATGCACATCCACACTTAAGTGCATTTCTGCACAGATGTATTTAACAGACTCTTTCTCTCACCTGCACTGGTGGTTTCTTTGGAGGACTCTGCCACCTGCTGCACGGCATCTTGCGCTGCCTGAACTGAAATAACATTATTATTAAACATACTGGTTGTTTTTCACACACATTGACAAAGGTCTCTAAAAAACAGTATCAAAAATTTTATTAATGCATGGTGAAATGGACTACACTCACTCACTCACTTACTCAAATAAATAAATAAAATTGAATTAAATAATATATTATTTAATTATTTAAATATGCTTTGTCAAGTATAAAATTAGTTCAATTAATGCCAAAGTGAAGATAGTGTATAGTTTAAAACTAAAGAATGTGTGTGTGTGTGTGTGTGTGTGTGTGTGTGTGTGTGTATATATATATATATATATATATATATATATACACATACACACACACACACACACACACACACATAAAACATCACACCTAATATTTACAAATATATTACAACTTACAATATAATTACATGTAAGCTGCAATACAATAAATACTATTACATCTAAAATACACAAGTATGAATAAATAAATAAACAATAAATTATGAAATTATGAAGTGTTTTCAATGATCGCATATTTGGCTCATCTTTAGCCACATTTTCAGCTGTAACATTAATAAATTAGAAATAGTGCTTTAAAATAAATGTTAATTAAATAATTCATTTTGAATTCACAATATTTATACAAAAGTTACTCAGTTATTATTATTTACTCATTTACTTAATTTAATTTGATGGATATTTTTCTAGAAATAAAATCTTAAAAATAGACAACATTTATTTTGTCTATGTAAAACATTTTAAAACCAAATCATTAAAAGTATTAACCAGCCAAAAACAAATAATAATAATAATAATAATAAAACATCAAAACATTTAACAAAATGTAACATGTAACAACAAAAAAGTGTATTTAATGTTAAAATAAATTAAAACATTTTTTTGTTAGTTCTTTAAAATCACTAAATAATAAAGCAATAATAAAACACATATGAGGTAAAGTAGACAGCTGTTCTTTCCTAAACTAAAAATTACTTTACCAAATATACAAATGCAAGCCCAGAAGAGCAGTGTGGAACCATTAGTACCTGCACTGTCAGTGACGCCTTTAGTGGCTGACTGTGTTGTGTTCTTCAGCCCGTCCAGAGACTTCTTAAAGGAAGCCATGATACTGAGCACATACACCCACAGTCCTACCGGCCCGGCGTAAGCGGGACGCTGCCAGCGGGGGCACTTAAATACCCTCTGCTGCCGGAGGGCACCACATTCCCCTGTGATTGCACATGCTAATCCATCAATGGTGCCCGGCTTATGCAGGTATGCCAGCTATTGAGCCACGGCACTGAACTCGTTCTGCTGCGCTCAGCATGTCTGTAGAGCACTATGTTCTGTTCTGGAGACACAGCCAGACATCCTGTTGATAAGAGACAGGAGGGAGGACGTCACTCCCTCTGTTAGTTTCTCTGCGCGTAATATTTGTCTGGATGCCAAACGATGGACACATTTAAAATATGTGTTTTTGTATTGCACTGCATAACAAAACAGCAAACTAAGTGGTAG
>JAFVLL020029270.1:29358-31858 GCA_021397915.2 Tor tambroides | reverse complement strand
TTTAAAATTATTACTATTATTTTTACACAATACACATTGGGATCCCACACATAAAGTCAATTTAATTAGAATATGATGGTTAACTGCATCACATAATGCTTTTCCTATTGTACTGATTCTGTTTGCGGTCTGTTGCAGTGCCTCATTTTCCCCAGCAGGTGTCAGCTGATGCTTTCAGATCATAAGGGTCTGATTTATTTAATGAATATAATTGCACATCATGCTGGAGTTATATTAGCAAGGTCTAAATATCTGTCATCTGAAGATACCCTACATCTTAAATGTCAGTATCATTATCTGATGGCCATGGTTCCCTGTGTGAGAGAGCATCTACTGGAAGAGCCCATCTCCTCATCAGGGCAGGGGGAGCCTTCATCGCTACCCACAATGCAACAGGGCATTTGACATCACCACCACTCCCATGCAGGCAAATTCAGCATGGCAGTGAAGTAATGAGCGGGAAGAAGGAGGGGGAGGGAGGAATAGAGGAAGCAGAAAGATGTCACACAGGGAATCCCACCATATCTATGTGCACCGATGACATGTTTGACAAATTCATATGGTAATATATGTCTGGGGTTAAATTAGATACATAATTCGGTTAAGAATCATTAATATTATAACCCTGGATACACACACACACACACACACACACAATTATGTATAATGTAGAGATAGCTGGGTATTATTGTAAAATAAAAATTGATTACCACCCTGAAGGGCATTTGGTTTTACACAGCTCCTTACCTTAACAAATAAATTAAAAATGGACATGATATACTGACTGAAATTATTTGATTTAAGCTTCAAATTATTTTATTATATGAGAAGATGAAACAAGTTGTCAAGAACAATGCCAAAATTAGAGATCTTGAACAACGTAAATCTTTAGGCCTACACGGAAACATTAATATTTTCTCAGAATAATGCAACAAAAAGCAAGAAAAGACCTAATAAAGAAATAAATAAAGAGAAGAAAAAAATTTGTATAGAACTTATTGAAAGAAGTCTCTTATGCTCACTAACAATATCTATTTGATCAAAAATACAGTAAAAACAGTGATACTAAGAAATATTCTAATTTAAAATAATATTGTTATAACTTAAAATCTTTTAATATATTTTAAAATATAATGTCACTTTTGATCAAATTGATGCATCCCTACTGAAATAAAGTATTAATTTCTGGGGGAAATAAAACTACACTAAGGTCCAATTCTCGCAATTAACAAACCATTAACTACAACTTTTGCCTCAATAAAATACTAATTTGCTGCTTATGAATAGTTAGTAAGGTTAAGTTTAGGCAGGCTATTGGGTAGAATTAGGGATCTAGAATACGGTCATGCAGAATATGTGATTTATAAGTACTAATAAACAGCGAGTCCAGACTTTGAGAAGTGCTGAACTAGTTAATAGTGAGAACTGGTCCCTATACTAAAGTGTTACCCAGAAAACTATTAAAGAAGGGATTTGAAACTTGACTTTGACTTGTGACCATGTGTGATGTGTGTGTCAGGTAGAGTTGTGCGCTCCTGTGAGCGCTGATGTTCTTACCTGCTGGGTGTCGTCGTATGTCTGTCCCTCAGGGTCCGTGAGACCTTCTCCCATTGGCTCCTCGGTGGCTTCCTGACCAAACTCAGGCTGTGAACACACATGTGAAAGCATATCATGTCTTCAAAATCCAACAACAACAAAAGATTTGGTCATGCAAAGGCGCTTTAAAACATTAATATTAATTATACTTGCTTGATTGATTTCTTTTTAAAGCACTATCACAGGTAGAGGCTAAATATAAGCACTTGTCTTGTGCCGTTTACGTTATGTACAATATATCAGTGGTGCATCTGCTGATCTGCTTTAGTATGCATGCTACAACTTCATATATACATAATAAATGTTTCATCAAACTCCATTTTATGTCAGAGAGAGAGAAAGAGAGAGAGAGACTCTCATTACCTACATACAGTAGAAAGATTTTCTTTACAGTTCTGGGTCACTGGAAGGTTTATTTTTAAACTGAGCTATCACAGTCAATTAGGTCATATTCTAGCTATATACAGTCCTAATATCACAACACACCCTGTCAAACCCTTCATGTCAATCAAGCTGCATGGAAACAGTGCCATTTGTACTAAAACATTTTAGGAGACTTGTTTTATATCTTTATTTGAAAGAGATCACTGCTGAACTCTCAGAAATCTTTTTTTTTTTTTCATTATAGACTTCTCCAAAAAAATTCAGATTAGTTATCTTTTTCTGTATCAAATCTGAGACATTTCCAAGCAGAGATGGTTCTTTTTACAGTCTTTATCACTGTAAAAAGATATATAAGATATATAGAGATAAATATCTCTCTCTCTCTTTCTATATATATATATATATATATAGAGTAATTTTTGTCTTTGTTCTAAGAACACACATACATACATATATATATATATATATATATATATATATATACATACATACACTCACCGGCCACTTTATTAGGTACACC
>JAFVLL020029270.1:0-22874 GCA_021397915.2 Tor tambroides | reverse complement strand
GCCACACAATTTGAGGTATCATGTGTGGAGCACAAATGGTGTAGGGGGGGGCGGGGATAAACAATAACCAATAACCACTAAATATACAGCAGGGAATATACAGCTCGATATGAGGATGAGAAACCACTCAGGAAATAAATGTGTGCAGACAGGAAATTAGACAAGCATAATAGCAGTGGGACAAAACGAGCCAGTGTGACATTAGCAGAAGCCTCTTCCTCTTCAATCTATCCTCAGATGGGTTGGTGCCGGAGGCGCATGTGCGTGAGAGAGTGTGAGATCTTGCAGCTGCTGTCCAAGGTGGAACAAGAACCTATCAGCTACCCGTCACCCCTCCTCCACGCGCTAACACACACTCCCATAAGGCTGTTCAAGCATGGCGTCCCAGGTCGCCGTGGTTGTCCGAAGTAAGTGCAACCTTGTGTTCACCGCAAAGGAAACGTCAGCAACCGTACAAGACGATGTGCAAAGCAACCGTATCTGGGCTAACTGTCTCTCTCTGGGATGCTGGTTTTTATGTGAAGGGATTCTATTATTCATTCATCCCAACATCAAAACAGAGGAGTATGAATGAGCGTTTGCGCTGGGCACTTAAACACAAATGCCCTCTCAGTCTCCAATTACAGCAGGTCAACAGACTAGATCAACGTCTCGTCTTACTGATCAAAGCACACAGCAACAAGATGAGCAAGCTAGAATCATTTCAGACATGCATGGAAAGACAATTTTCCTTTCTTTCAGCTCTATATGCTATACAATAAAAGGATTTGGACTGTCACTCGCGTCTGTTTTTTATATGGAGAGCTCTTTTTCACGGGCGCTGTGCGTATAGAGGTATATGAGCTCATGGAACTGTGTGACATGTGGCCCGTAAGGCTTTTTTCCAACCCGGTAGGAGATCAGAGAGATACTGGACCGGCTCCAGAAGTCAACCATCTCACACGGTGTTATTTCACTCTCAAATTAGCGTGTACATTAAGAATCCCCTTATAAGATCAGGTTACATGAAATGGATTTTCTCTGTACAGTTTATGTTATACTAGAATCAATATCAGTCCAGTATCATGAGCGCTTTTCATTTTCCAGATGTAAAATCCATTGATGATTAAAGAGGCCATTTCAGGAGGTTGTGTGCTAAAGAGTGATGACAACCACTGAAATGAGTATGCAAACAGGACTGTCACAGCATTGGTTGTGAGAAATACTGAAAAGATGAGTGATATAGTGTGCACAACAAACCACATGAATTGGAAACATCTACAGAGGAGGGGTTTGCAATCTTTTGACAACTTTCCATCCCAAGGACCCTTGATATAAAAAGATTTCACTATTTCTCTATTTAATGAACTATATTTGAAAATAAATATTGCATTTCAAAATTTCAAAATATTTTAGGATATAGGCTATTGCTAAACAAGTTATTTGTTTCTATAATTATATATATTTCTATATTTTGAGTAATATCATTATAAACTCATTACAGAATAAACTAGGGGTTTAACATTTACTTTTAAAACACTGGCAAATAACATAACCTTTTATTATATTCAGCATCAAGATTTTAGAAATTAATATCAGGTAATAAGCAAAAGTTATATTTTTCCATGTAAATGTTTGATTGCTAAGGACCCCAAATATGATGATACTCTTGAAAAGGACCACCTTTTTAAAATAAAAAGGCAGCTATATATTTTGATTCATAAAACCCCATTTATATTATTTGAGAAAGGTAAATGTTATGTCTAAAACATAACATGTGTAAATAAAATTAAATAAACCAAAAGAAATTGTTGAAATATTTGAAGATATTTCAATTAAATTTCAAATTTATTTGTAGAGTGCCTTCCACAAATAATTTATAAAAAGAATTAGAATGAATTTTATTCTGTTTAGTCTTAATAGGAGGACAAACTGCATTTATAAGAATCATCATTCTAAAAAATTGTATCTAATGTTGTTTAAAAAAATTCTAAAGGTCCTTAGAGATCTTAGAGGTGTGAACATGTCCAAAAATACCCACAATGTACACAAGAAACGTGGCTCTATATGGCTCTTTAAGAAAAAAATTCAATAGGACATGGTAGACGTAAGAGACCTGGAAAACCCCACCCAATATCCCAGCCAATCACAAAATTACACAATAGAGGCTGAACCTATAGCGATGCTCTGAGAAGTGGCAGTGAAACAGATAGCAACCCCCTCCTGGCCCTCCAGCTCTGAGCTTCATGGTCCCTCCCACTCCCACTGAGCTCACGCTTGATTCGTGATATGCATGCATTAAAAAAAGAGCATTATATGCTCCATGTCTTACCCACAAACATCACGCCTTCCTTAGTCTTCTCTGCAGCCACCGCAACGCCTTCCTTGGTCTTCTCTGCGGCCACTGCCATACCTTCTTTAGCTTTAGAAAGCCCCTTCATTAAAACATCCATCTTGGCCCCTCTGCATCCAAGAGAACAAGTTATGTAGCAGTGCACAATGAAAAACAGGGTTTGTGTTGCACTGTATATGACAAATGTGGGTTAATTTGGAATTGAGGGCAAGTGTGTGTGCTAATAGCAGGCTGTCAGTCGTACAATAAGGAGTCTAATTTCCCTGAAGATAAAACGCCCATAACAAGCACACACAATGAGATGAGAACATTCACACCATCAGCTGCCGTTATTTTTCAGCTTTAACAGCAGGAGGTGTCCTCGAGATGTTCACAAACTCATTAATTATTACTCAAACGGCTTATCTTATATTGAGCATCTATACGGGTTCCTGAGAGACATAATTTATGGCTTGTGTAAATTATAAATGGCACGTGCATTTTTGCTTTATATAGTCGATTTAAAACATTTTATAGAACGAATGCATTGCTATAATGAAGAACAACGCGTGTCGACACATTACTGACAGTGTTTCAGAAAAGATATTTCATTTTAAACGCAAACAGAAGATGAATCTTGCACTTCTCCTTTACAATATGGTGTCACCTCTCCAGTGTCCTCACACTGAAGAAGTGATGGACACGACACGGATAAAATTAAACAATTGCGTGTTTTATCATCAGGTTGCATTCAAAATTCAACACGCAATGTTTTAATTTTCACACAAGCACGCGAATACTCGTTTCCATCGATGTGCACGGGGTTTTTGTGTCCTTACGAGCACAGCGTTAGTGTTTTCACACGATCTCGGTTCATGCTCATATAAACAACTGCGTTTGAGCCTCGTGGACGTGTAATGAAAATTAAAACGTACCTTTTAAAGCACCTTCTTTGTCCTTATGCTTCAATTGCGTAGTAGATTGAAATATCTTGGAAGGAAATTTTACACTACGATCTTGAGGTGGGCCTTCCTCTGGATGCGCTCAGCCAATGAGGACGAGAGGATGAGACGATCGACGTAGCTCATGGTATTGATCATGGGGGTGTCAGACCCCGGCTGTAATGGCTTGTGACACGCTGAGACTAATGCTGCCTCCTTAGCCAATAAAAAAGGTGACTGAGATCGTCAGGAGATGAGGCACGTGCGCTTAAATTGCACATTTGCTTCATACTGTACTGTCAGGTATTATTTGATCATTTGCACTTACAGAGGACGTGTGATAGCTAGACTTTCCTTCACATAGTGTTTCATATGGCACTCTACCAAGCTGCATCTTTCTATGAGGAAATCCGTATATATATAACACAAATATATATATATATATATATATATATATATATATATATATATATATATATATATATATATATATATGTCACAAACAAAGCCTCTATGTAATTGGTGGTTAAATATGTATTAACTAAAACCTTTATAATGTGAATATATAAGTTTTTTTCATGATTACAAAATATCTATCTATCTAGAGAGGACATCAGCTCATACAGGCAGTATTGTGTAATGTTGAGAAACTACAAACACGTCTCGCCACGACCAAACACAAGTGGAGGTATGAAGTCTATCCATATGTTTTTGCGATCGCGCACCGTCTTCTTTCTGGGGCTTGACATCGATATGAATGTTAAAATCGGGCTGAATATCTAACCGTGAACTATGGTAAATCCACGTCGAAATGCTGTTAACATTAGACTTGCTCATGCATATCTTGTTGGGATTTACTGCAGACGACGAGTGTCGTGTCCACTGTCCATCTGCCTGAAGTGGGCGCATCGTGACATCTGCCTCTGAAAGGCAGTCGAATGACCAATTGATTTTGTCCAAGCGTGTTTAAAGTCTTGTAAAGATCAGTCCCAGCTGGTGATTTGAAACTTTCCATTATCAATAACTCCTTATGTCGAACGATCTGTGTCGGATACATATTTTCATGTAGGCCTACATCTGTTTTGATCAAGTAAAATGAGATTTAACACGCCGAAACACATTATGAGGATCGTTGATTTCTTGTAGCGATGTAGCTTTCACACCTATGACATCAGCCGTTAAACACAACTCACATTTCTATGCTTCTTGTGCCATCTGCTGTGTTATACCAGTATGACATTGTTTAGGTTATTCAGGAGTATGCTTTAATTCACTGTGATCGAGTGATGTGGCCAGAGCAATAAGTCATCAGTATAGCTGCAGATTGAAAATCTGAATTTCAGCACCGCGGACAGCGACCTATGAAATACACTGGGCAGCAAAGTCTCAGGATATTAAGCTTTTTATTCTTCACAATCAGCCGCGCTTTCATTGATGCAGTCATTTCAGAGTGGCAAAGCGTTTTTTTTCTTTCCCTTTTGGAACCATACACTGTATATATGGTGGTCAATATCAAAAGTAGCAGTGAGTATCTTGAGTTTCCTCCAGCTGTGCATCTCATCCTAGCAGACTATACCAAATATGGCAGTTCTTGCTGTGAGATGTTACTCCACAGGCACTTGCAAGTTCTTGAACCAGGGGAACATGTGGTTGCAAGGACGATCAGCTGTCCTTCCTGTCTCCCTGTAGCACTCCTGTAGCACTGTCTTAGGTGGTTTACTTTACAGAAATTGCAGTTTATTGCTCTGGCCACATCTGCAGTCCTCATGCCTCCCTGCAACAGTACTATAGCATGTTCACAGAGGTGCTCAGGAACCCTGGACATCTTTCTTCTGGTGTTTTTTTATTTTATTTTATTTTTTATTTTTTTATAGAGTCATTAGAACATCTCTTTATAAGTTATCATAACTGTGAGCTTAATTACCTGCCAGCTGGAAACTGTTAGTGTATTAATTCCACAGGTGTGTGTGCCAAACCCTAAATACTGTAGTCTGTTACTGATTCCAAATTACATGACAAAAATTGTAGTTAGTAACCTAATGCATTACATTACACATTTTAGGTAATATAATCAGACTACTTTTAGATTACTTTTGACCTATCTCCTTTATCACATTGATTTAAATTGGATAATCCTGTACCATATTGATAAAAATACAAAGAGTAAGAAAATATATTCCATTCATTGTTATTAACAACAGTGCATTAAACATTATATTACGTCAAGGTTTCCCAAAAGGGGCTCGTGAAGGAACTGCAGAGGGTTTATGAGTTTAATGAAAAGCTGATAATTAATTAAATCATAAAAATGTTAAATTAAAATAAATAATTTTAAAACCAGTCAAAATAAAACACTTACTAAAAAATAAAGATTTTATTTGTTTACCTCTATGTCATGTGGCCATAACCAATGTCAGAGAATCATGAACATGCAAATGTGATATTTAATTATTAAAATATTTATTTTAAAATCTCAGGGGTACTTCAGGTAATTATATTAGGTGAAAGAGTATTAGATCACAAAAAACAAAAAACGAAAAAACAGTGCAAATAACCAGCCTTGTTGGCAGAAGCTATTTACACTAACTCCGCCCACCAACATGTGATTGGGCTAGTCAACATTACAAAAGACGGTTTTCAGTCCTCAGCTCTAGTGGCGCAGGTGGTGAAGTATGTCATATTTCTTTTGACGCGATCAACCCGGGTTCGACTCCGCCTTTTGGTTAACTTTTTTCTCCCTTTTCAAATTTCAAATCACATCAGAAAAACATTTATTTTTTTAATAAAAATGAAGGAAATAATCAAAAAGCTGAAAATAAAGTATCGGGTAAGGTTAGGGTAGGCGTAGGGAGGCCTTTGTCCCAATAAGGTGGCATCCATTTAATAATTTGAATTAAAATTAAAATTTACACTCAATAAGTTATTGCATACTGTTTTATTATGTATTACAATACTGAGGTGCAGATAATTGCCACAATTTGCAATAAGTAGTATAAAAAGCAGAAAATCCTGCTATTTTAACAGTGTAAATAGAATCTATAGCTATTTGGACAGTGTAAATAGCATATCACTAAAAAATTCTGCTATTTTCACTTAGTGTAAATAGTATGTATTGCTATTTGCACTTAGTGTAAATAGCTTCCATTGCTAAGAAAATATGCTATTTTCACTGTGTAAATAGCCTCTATCGCTATTTACACAGTGCAAATAGCCGCTTCAAAAAAAAAAAAAAAAACAAACAAAAAAAACCCCTGTGAATTTGTACATTTTTGTAAAGATTCCACTGTAGGCGAGCGTAGTGATGAACCCAAGTGCAGTTTATTTACAACGTGATCCAAAGTACAAACATAATCCAAACGAAGACTTGACTTGAACAGACTTGACATGGCATGAACAGACTAGACGTGGCATGAAACAAACTAAGCTCACCAACAGCAGTTTACAACATTAATACACAACAAGGCAACAAGGCAATAACATGGCAACTTATAGAAAACTATGAGGGTCACATGACATGAAACAACCAATGGGAAACAGGACACATGACTATGACAACCAATCAGAACATGACACATTGAACAAGGGAACCAATAGCAAAGAGACATGAGGGCAAGGGAAGCATGACACAAACAGGAACCATAACAGAACTTCAAAATAAAAGACAAGATAACAAGAACCTGAAACAAAACCCAAAACAGACCTTACAATTTTAGTGTGTTTGAAAGACAAAAGCCTACCAAAGATATAGATATACATGGTTACATAACCTACAGAGTGATAATTCAAAATTTGTGTGTTCATCAGTAGTAGATGCCATGTTGAAACACTTCTTAAACCTGAAATGATTTTTGTAAATCCAGTGGTTAAATACTGTGTTGCCACCTGACTAATGACTGTCCACAAAACTGGAAGATTTTCTGAATCTGTATAAGCAGTAGGTTATTTTAGAATAGAAAAATTGAAAGATGAAAAAAAGAAACATTCAAAAGAATAAATGAATTATGAATAATTTATTGCTATTGTGTAAATAATATGTAATCATATGAGCCATAAAAAGTAACTGTAGTCTGATTGCAAGTATTTTAAAAGGTTATTTAATCTAATTACTAATTAACCTAATTTGTATATTCATGTTGTTTTTCATCTTAATTTGGTAACAACAGAACAAAGTAATCCTGTGTATTTATATATATTCTGAATTTACAAATAAAACCTTCATAATGTAAGCATGTAGTGGCTAAAATATTTATTAACTAGTATGCAAAAATATGAAAACCTTTATAATGTGAATAGTTATAAATATACAATACATGCAAGAACATATTGTCACGGTGCACACACACGAGGAGGAGCAAGGAACACGGAGACGAGGATAAACAGTTGGGATAAATGCAAAATAACAGTCTTTAATAAATTCAAACAAGGCAGGGCAAGGCAGGGCAGGGCAAGGCAAGGCAAGGCACAGACAGGAACACCGGGGAGTAACGAGTAGACCAGACGACATGAAACTAAACAGGCAGGAACTAAAATACACAGGTTAATGAGACACACACAGCTGAACAGACTTAACTAATAATCACATTAAACAAGGACAGGAAACAAACCAAATAAGGAAACAAGAGGCGGGAACACATGACACACACGACACAGGACTGACACATATTGCATAAATAATATCTGTATCTAATTATTCACATTATAGAGACTTACAAATTATATAGCATTTTTACTACATTATTTGTTTACTTTTTTACTTTTTTGTGTTTTATTGACTAAAAATATTTTGAGTGTTCATGTGATGTTGTCAATAGTTCAAGACAACAAGCACTTTTTGAATTCCATGACATGCAAATCAGTTTTATTTAGTGCTTTGCTTATTTTTTGTATAGAACTCTTTTTAAGGCAGTACAGTTACTTCATCTGAATAAGCAATTACTACAATAACAACAGCTATGGCAACATTTTAAATTGTATAATAATGAACTGAACTAAACAAAAGTCATGCAATCTGTTCCTTGCATGAGATCTATTTTTTTACATTGTATTGGAGACATTATCAAAGTGAGCTGCAGATCTGACACCTTTTGCAAATATCCATTTATAGAACAAAAATGAAGGAAATTGTAATGCATTTTTCTTTGAGTAAAATGTTTACAGAACTAGACTCAATCCCACAGAGGCATTATGTTTGACAATAAACATTTACTTACTGCTCAGTGGTTCCTGCAATACACTTGTTGTTCAGAATTTGGAAGATAAGCCCTGAAGCCCTCTGATAGAAGTGCAATATCTGAGAACAGGAAATGACAACAGTCACCTATCAGTCTGTGTTATTTGACAAAAGCTGTACTGATGTCGCTCTCCACAAATGCATTTCAAATGAACTTTTGGCTTTGAAATTTATTTCACTCACTTTTCTGTTTTTCATTTCATTATTTGATGTTTTAGTGTGCTATTTCTCATTATTTTGACTTTGCATGGTGCTTGATTTATAGCCTCAGGCTCTAGCTTAAGTACTGATCTCTCAATACATCCGGACTGAGCTTTCATTCTTAATTCCCTGATCTCTTCCTCCTCACAGACCTCCACTGAAAACTTCTGGTCTTCTCTTACAGCTTTCAACTGAGAGAGTAACCAGATTTAACACTGGGCTCCAAGCCTGTCCAGCTTGATTTCTTTAAGGTCCTTTATATTTCCCCAAGATCCAAAACAAATCAGAAGAAGACTTCTGGCTTTGTTTTGCTGTGTGATCTTGTTTGCGGTCCAGGCTTCAAAGCTTAAAACTTCTTGAGTCAAGGCCAAAAGCAAGAGAAAGCTATAAAACTGACTATATCTGAAGTATTGCGGACTGTTGTTTAAATGTGGTTACCATAGTGAAACGCTGCACAGAAAAACATCTCCTCTTATGGCTCTGGTCTGCATTGATGTTATCACAGAAATGTACAAATTTACAAATGATAAATGATCAGGAATTCTTTGTTTAGTGCATTTCAATTTTCTTATATATTAGCGATGAAGCAATCAATATATTAAATTATATGATACTGGAAATATACAGGATATATTGTGTTAATATATTAAAATAATGTACAATCCATAAAGTATTGCCACTTTTCATATATTATATGCAACTACATAAATTATATGCAATTCTACATAAATACATACATATATGAAATGTAATATTATGTGCAAATGATCTGCAAACAATAAAGAGAGATAAGTTTATGAATATGATTTTTGTCTTCATTGTTATATTTTGCATGCCTATGTTGTATATGGAAGTACTAGTTCTCCATATATGTAAATGTGTTATTTAATGCATTCTATTTTTCTGTATATTCCATTTTTTGTGTTTTGTAAGGGGAATGCATTAAAATATCCTTATTAAAGGACAAAACCAGCAATTCAGTATCATCGCCGCTGCATGGCGACAAAGACCATAGTTTTTAATACAACAACGAATAATTTATTCTCTTCTCCGGCAGCTGTTGCTAAGCTGAAACTATGCAGACAAACACATAACATGAAACATAAAAATATGAAGGATTTTCAGAAATGTAATTTCAGTGTATGGTCCGTACTGCAGACTTTGTCACCCGCTTAATTAATATCTGGCAACATTAGCGGCAACATGAAAGGATGTTTTTGACCATAATTTTTTTTATAATTACTGTGCTGTATTTCACAAATCTTGTCAGCTATGTAAACTCATTACAGTTGGCTGGCTACCAACACAATAGGCTGCTATTAATGTTAATGTTAGTCCACAATTACGTTACATAACATGCTTATGAAAACATTAAAAAATGATAAAGGCAGGGAGGGGGCAGCAATACAACTAATAAATGGACACTGTCTTCCTGCGCCAAACCAGTTATCTCTCGCGCTCTCGATCAAATATATAGCGCCTATACACAAGTGAATTGGCTCGGCAGTACTGTGATTGTAAACAACTGCCTGGCATCCCATTATCTTTCGCTATAAATATAGGTAAATATCCCACGCAGCTGCCATATATCTGGAGATTTAGGATGGCAGTAAACTGCAAAAGCTATAAAGTGCCATCAGTCAGACAGCAACGCGTGACTGTTAATGTGCAAATGTTATGCGTACGTGCTCGATCGACAGCTCTGCATCGGTGAAGCACTTCATATGAACTTGGGACACATCAAGAGACGAGCTTCCCAAGGGTTTCGCAGACCGCAGTTGCCAAAGTGGAGCTACTTAAGACATCTGCTCGCTGTGATTGGAACTTCAACTCTGTGTTCAGAAACAAGGCTGTATAATGAATGCAAACTCAGGACTCCTGGAGAGATAGTGTTAGCGCTTTGTGAATGCTATTACCATGCTAATAACAAACTGACTTTTTCCCCTGGGGAAAAATTACCGTAACAAAAAAAAAAAAAGACTTTGCATTGGTTTATGAAATTACTGGGAGCTTTTTTCAACACTGGAAGTACCACCAGGGGGCAGTTTAACTACGTGTCGCAAAATCTTAGCTGCCAGAAATATTAACGCAGGATCTATGGGTTTATCTGTAGGAAGTATCTCACTCAGGGATGCTTTGTTTTCAGTATTGCATTTTAAATCAACTCCCCGCCCGATATCTGAGAGAGAAGTGGCGGAGGAAAGAGTTAAGAGACAATAAAAACAGACGCATTTGGGTGTACGAATGAACACAGGCAGCATTTGTGAGTCCAGTAATAAAAAGCAAATATTTACCAATTTTCATCTATAGATTAGACACCCTCTGCGTGGTCACAGTCGAGCTGTAAACTAGCAAAAGTGCACTGGGGTGAAGTAAGGGGACAATCTGTTCTACTGTGATAAGTCAAAAGGGAATTTGCGAACAAGGGCATAATTTGCACTACAAAGAATATGTTTTCCCCAGAAAGCATGCGAGCGCAAGTCACTTTGTAGTAATAGGTCTTCAAATTTGTTGCTCAGGTTTTTTTTAAGCGATAAAAGCGTATTGGGCTTATTTCCGGCGACATGCCCCAAAACAAATCGAAGCCAATTTTGAAACGAGTGAGAAGTTTAAATCTCATGTCTTGCTGTCATTTCAACAGATCACCTTTTGCTCTCTAGGGTCCATGATGGCGTATATCGAATTCACAGTAAGTGTTCATCCTCATTCCAGGAAAAACAAAACATGAACACATATAAAACTACACACTCATTCCTGCATAATCTTTCATTCCAGCCTCTCCTCGAAATCGAGCCAGTCGATGCGTTCATGCACTTGTTTAGGCGAGTTGAGCCACAATACATGATTTGCAGTAGAAGTAGTATGTTAAACAACCTATTTCTCAACTCATTCCCCACACAGCCAGCAGGACACTGAAATCAGAACGACTTCTGGAGACAGCTGTGGCTTTGAAGTACGACAAATAAGTGCTATCAGGCAACTGGCGAGCAGAGAATTGCTCACCATATTATGTTCTTCGACTGGGGGCCGCTAAGCTAATGAGTTTGCTCGTCTATCTTCTTAGGTTTGTTCCTGCTTTTGTGTCCAGGCCTTTGAGGATCTAGTGTGCCAGGCATTGTAATACTGTTCCCATTGTCACCGTCTCAATCCCCATTTCTTCTGGAATTTAGGGAATCCTGCCGCACAAATTTTCACATGGGAAAGACAGTAAGGCCTTAGAAAGTAAAGAATTATGTATAATGCTGCACACAATGAGCAAACGGAGTTAAAAATACAATTTTATAATCAGAAATGGGGCACAATGGGTAACATACTGTACATACTTGGGAACTCTATAAGGAGACCAGATTTAAGTCTGGACTCAGTCATTTCACGGTCCCATTCTCCTTCTCTCTCTCCCATCACTCTAAATCTATACTGTCCTATATTTAGAGGAAAAAAACAGTTAACTTAATATTTACATAATCCTATTTTAAAGCATTCCTAAGGGATATAATTGCAGAAAAAGGTATGTGGAATTTCTGCGGAATCTGGTCTCATCTTCACACAACAATACTATGTTAAAATAACAGACGTGTACAGAATGCTTAAACAAATATCATGTTTTTATACACACATTCACAGAGCATTTGAACCCTTGGATTTAATAACTGGTTGACCCGCTTTTGGCAGCTATAACCTGCACCAAATGTTTCTTATAACTGTGGTTCAGACTTACACAATGGTCAGGAGGAACCATTTTTTGCACCATTGCTCTTTGCAAAATTGCTTCAGTTCAGCAATATTTTTGAGATGTCTGGTGTGAATCGCTCTCTTGAGATCATGCCAAAACATCTCAATAGGTCAGGACTCTTCTGGAGGGTGTGCTTTTTGCAGAAGCCATTCTGTTCTTGGGGGTTTACATGCTTCTTGAAACTGTCTGGGTCTGGGTCTAAAATATAAGCCAAATTCACAATTTTAAGAGCTATCCAAAAGAAAACAGTAACTGGATAAATGTACAAAATATATGATTTTCAATGCTGCTTATTTAGTCATAACACATGGATAACTTTGAATGCTGGTCTTTGGAAAAAAGTTGCTTTTTGCTGTCACATAGTGTAGTTTCAGCATCTATAAACAGGGTGATGCTAAACAGCCAATTTGGGGAGGCAGACACCCTTAAACAAGGTTTTATTCTTCAACTCATGAAATATATCCAGAACACAAACAAGAAAACCACTTTGCCCACCACTCTTTTCTTCCTTATTTGCTGTGTTACACCTTCCTCACCTTGTTCTGAGCTCTATTATGAGGTGATTTGCCTTTCCCATCCATGACCATCAAGTCTGGAATTCTGCACTTCATAATCCAGGAGACGGCAGCTATTTTCAAAGCTTCTTTGCTAAAGCAGTGGACTTAGAACCACTTAATGTGATCAGATACACAAAAAGAGCTTGAAGTGGAGGGATTTAGAGAGGGGATCACAGAATGTTGAAGTACTCAAGAGGAGATCTTCTGGCAGCTTGCACCTTCAGGCACAATGGTAACATTGATTCAGCTTTCACAAATGAGAAATGAAGTGTGTTTTTCTCTATAAGAGAGCATGCCTGGCTCCCTTAATGCATGTTCACGTTGGTGCCTGTTTATATAAGGCCACATTAATGTGCCCCTAACATTTTTTTTTTTTAGAAATAGAAATAAACAGAAAAATTAAAACAGGAAAAAAATATTTCCCTTTTCAATATTTAAAGCAATGGTTTACAGCAATATGAAAATTTGCTGAAAATGTACTCACCCTCAGGCCATCCTAGTTGTAGATGAGTTTGTTTTTCATCAGAATGACTTTGGGTAAATGTAGCTTGACATCACCTGCTCACCAATGGATCCTCTGCAGTGAATGGGTGCCATCAGAATAAGAGTCAGACAGCTGATAAAAACATCGCAATAATCCACAAGTAATCCACATGACTCCAGTCCCACAATGAATGTCTTGTGAAGCGAAAAGCTGAATATAACGAACTTATCATTAAGAAGTTTTAACTTCGTTTACAAGTCTATAATACATAATGCTTTATGAGTCTATAATACATAATGCTTTCTCCAGTGAAAAAGTTCATCCCCTATGGTCCTCTCACTTCAAAATCCACCAACATATTTGTTTAGTAAGCTTTGCCTTAAACTGTTTTCTTTTAAATGGTGCCTGATATGTGCATATTTCGCTACTGATATGATTATTATTATTATTATTTATTTATTTATTTTTTTTACCAGAGTAAGCAATATTATGGATAGAGGACTCGTATTTTAGCCAGAAGCAACAGTTTGAAGTTAAGAAATGTCATGATGGATGTAACTGATACAAGATGTTAACTGATGTACTGGAGTCATGTGGATTACTGTGATGTTTTTATCAGCTGTTTGGACTGTAATTCTGACGGCACCCATTCACTGCAGAGGATCATACATTTCTGATGATGAAGCAAACTCATCTACATCTTGGATGGGCTGAGGATAAGTACATTTTTCTGTAAATTTTCATGTTTGAAAAACTATTCCATTAAGATTAAAGCAAATTTGTGACAATGATCATCTGAACGGTTAAATGTTTTTGCTTCCACTAAAGGACAAAATACTTTTTGAATCATTCTCAAACTGATCAAGTTTTACACAAACTTGTGGAGCTCCTGCAGCTTGAGTGCTTCCATTATTAAAGCAAAAGGGGGACAAACCAAATGCTAAGCCATTCTGAAATTCATCTGCATTTTATAAATCACATTTTTACTCAAATAGTAATTGTGTGTCCAATTAAAATAAGCATCTTCACTTGTGCATGTACGTAGTGGTTTATGTAGTCATCTCTGTATATTCAATATGTGGCATGTTTCCCTTCTTAGCATGCATAGGCTCATTTGATGAGTTTGTGGTTGATGTAAGAGGGTATTACACTTACAGCTGTAATGAAGCTTTTACAACTGTGCATCAACAAAAGCAGAGCCGGCCAATATCAGCAAGGCGGTCTGCCACGCTACGCTTGGGGCTGCATTCTGGTTAAGACTTCAGCCTTGTCCATTCCTATTTATTCAACCATTAATGCCTTGGAAAAGACCACAGGGAAATAAAATAAACACTTCTCACCGCATCGTAGCAGCAGGACTCCTTGCATCTCTTTGCTGCACTGATCTGCCGCTTTTGCACAACCTAAACTGTCCTGCGGCCAGACCCTCCGAAAAACAAATTAGCTTGTTTCCCTCTACTTTAGCTCATGTATCACTGACACTTTAAAGGCTCTTGAGACTACTTCTACCTTCAGTACCACTAGTGTAGTGTTTTTTATGCCATACTATGGTGGAAGTCTAATATTTGATGTTTTACAGATGAATATTTTCGTTCAAGCATTTTAGCGTCACTGTAGTTGAATAGGAAAAGTGTATGCTCATGATCCTGACAGGAGCTTATGACCTAGTGTACACAAACACACTGATACACACAACACTTCAGATGTGCAATCAAGGCTCAAGGTGGCCGTCCTTATCAAACATATCAAGTTAATCACTGATGTCATTGATCAAAAAGCCTATTCCAGTTCTATTATTGTGTCAGAGGAGAGGAAGATTGTAAAATGACTTTGTGAGGTGTTCCCACTTGGTAAACATACCTAGGATCCATTAGACCGAGAGGAGATTATCAAGACTGAATGGAACAATTTGGGGGGATTATTCTAGGCGACCTTCCTCCACACTTGAAAGGCAATGGGAAACATGGCAATGAGCCATTGTGCTCACCTTCACTTTGATTATAACTCAAACATGCTGGTACTACATTGCCATGTGCCCGTATCTAAAAGAATCATTTATCCTTATCGATATCCCTTGTCTCCTGATAAAGTCCAGCTGTAGCACAACCCTAATGCCCCCCTAGACATCGCTCTTGGCTCTTAATCACACCATCTCCACTCCATTAAAGAGATGCAATATCATGCTCCGTTCTCATCAATAATACGGGGGAAGATTTGACAAAGTTTCCTTATTTCTTCTGTCAGAGCTTGCCTCTGGATGATCGGTGACCTCTGTTGAAATATTCACTTATTTTTCAATGTTCTTCCAAAAGCCCACAGCATATTGGCTATTGAGCCCCTCTCTGTGATTCAAATATTAATGTTGTTTAGTTGAGCATATATTTGGTGTTAATTATGACTTTGATAACAAAAAAGCCTATTAGTTAATGTTTTACACTTTACACTATTTAATGATAGGTCTGTTTAATTGTCTGCAGACAGCAACAATAATAAATTAACCATTATTTCTTGAGATAATAATATGTACAATACTCTTCTTTTTAAAATTCATTAGCACTTTCAATAACAGACAAGGCTATTGTAATCCCCCTCCCCCCTGTTGTGAATATGTATCTTTAATTACAGGTTGTCACATGAACAACCAGTCAGTAAACTGATTTAGCTCTCAAGGTAACGGTTGCTGGTTCATTTCAAATCAGGCATAAATGAAAATGACTCACAGTCCTATGGGGGAGTCATTTGTGAATTCTGTAACTGCTCTGGGCTGCGATTCCCAAAAGCATCATAAGCCTAAACTGATCCTAGCTCCATTGGTTTCAATGGGTCTACGATGTACTTAAGCTTACGATGCTTTTGGGAAATGCAGCCCTGAACGATTCACTAACTGAGTGACTCAGATTCAAACAAATCACAAATGAGTCATTGGCTTGCGAATCAAACATCACAGCTCACGCGGCGATTACTATTAGCCTATGTGCAAAAAGAAAAAAAAAAAAAACACTGACACGGGCTCTAACGAGACAGACTAGTGGACGCGAACAAATTTTCCAACACGCTCTCACTCCCAACTTGTCACATATTGACGCTTGATCAGGACCCCATATCGCTTTTCGACGAGCAGGGTTGCCAACACATTTTCCAGTAGATTTAATTTACTAATGAATATTTTTATTTTTGTCACATCTGAAATCATTTTAGGTACAACCTAAAGCCCTGAATGCAACACAGATTGTGTATTATAACAATGACAGCTACTGTATACCTTTAGTCAGAGTAGCTCTGTTAATTTTTAACAGGAATGAAAATGAAGCTGTGAGGGATGTGAGTTGTGTTCAATGGACTGTAGGCCTACTGTTGTTTAACAACATACCGATTGTTCAGCTGACAAATTGTCTTTCAGTAGACAAAACTCCATAAAACTGAAAGTTGCAAGTTGTGAAAAGTATAGGACCTTTATACAGTGTGTGTAATTGTAAAGACTGTAAGTCTATCCCCTCACATCCTCATTTTCAACCGTGTTGAATTCAATATGGTGTCTAACCTGATTAAGGTCTATATGTGTTCTAAAATCATCGGACAGGGGTTAATAGTGGAAATGAGTAACAGGGGCCCTTGGTGGGAGGTGGTGGTGGGGGGGGTTGCATAATGATATCCTGATTATTATTATTAATATGATTGATGAGATTTTGTGTTACCGGGGCCCAACCTTTGGTGCTACGCCCCTGCAAATATCAAACATGTTTTATAGGGGTAGAGTGGGGGAAAACGCCCCCCTACTGTTTTTCCCAAAATAACATCAAGATAAATTTTTATCTATGGACTACGTTGACAAGTGGACTACATTTTATCTTTAACTATGGACTACGATGACAAGAGTGATGTAGAAGTTTTCAAGATGAAGCTTACACTGGTGATGTACCGAAGAGAAAACGGATTTCACAGTAAATGATCAAATTTTCAGCAGTAAGAAAAAAGTGTTTTAAAGCTTGTTGTTTTGTAGAACATCACAGTTATATGATATGAGAACAGCTGAGCCTGTATATAGGGAGTACATATTATTTAATAAAAATATAGTTATATTTTCAGAATGACATAATTTTTTCTCAAACATAGGGGTAAAACGCCCCCGGGGGCTATGGGCATTTATTGTAGTTATTCTGTTCTGAACATCAAATCCTTAGTTTTTCCATCAAATGTATATACCTACTTGGTTGAATCAAAATATTTGGACTTTATATTTAAAAATGACCTCAAGTTTGCATCAGGTAGCTAGTTAGCTAGCCAGTTAGCTAACAATTTTTTTTTTTTTTCAAATAGGCTATTATAATTTTGAAATACATAACTATTGACTATGTTCTTTTTTTATTTTAAGCTAAAACTGCATGTACTCTGATTTTGCTGTAAATGTTTAACCCATTAAAACCTGATCACACATCTGTGTGTGTTTACCTTTATGATGTTTAAGGCATTTTAGGCCTAAATGGGTTAAAGCAAATTGCTTTTTTTGACTGGTGAGGCAAAACACCCCCTTGGTACAAATTTAATTTTTGTTAAAAATCTAATAACATGAAAACTCTGAACATTTTTCATACTTGGTCTATAATTTATGTCAGTGTCACTAAAACTATGATAACTTTTCTGAACACATTTAACCTTTGTTTACACAGTCCTTAAGGGGGGCGTTTTCCCCCACTCTACCCTATGCTCTGACTGGATGGAATCTTAGTCAGAAGCTTAAAAAAGCCTTTGTTCATCATGTGATTTTCTGTAAAATCATTCAACCCCCGACTGCCCAAAATAGACTGGCTCTGACTTTCAATAACTAACATCCAGACTGTAAATCAGAGCAAAAATCTGTGCCAAAGCCGTGTGGTGTATAACAGAATTAAATCATAATAGATGATGTTCTACTGTTTAACTATAAAATCAGTATGTGCTAATGGCATAATCTGCAGTACTTTTATATAATATTGGACACGGTGTTGATAATTGTTACTTATTTAATCATCCCACTTCTAATGTAATGTCTCTTACCTTATGTTGGCATTATGTTTATCTTTAATTAATTAGTTGGCAGTTGATTTTTTTTTTTTCAGAAAGATGATAATGAATATAGAAATGCATTAGCATTATCCCTTATGATGCATCTCATATGTGAGTCTTCTTTGACAAGCAAGTTGTCTTCCACAGGGACCTTATTCTGCTGGGTTGTTAGATTCACCCTCTGACCACAACACACACACACACACACACCGACCACCTGCTATTGAGTGACTTGCCCAACACTGCAAACTTGGTTTAATAATAATCCTGTCCTAAACTTGGCTTTGCATAGAGATGAGGAGAGCTCCAGTGCCATGTTTCTTCATTTCTATCAGATCTCTAGCAGTCCCCGAGAAGTTGGACTGCAGGAGAGTCACACACTGACTATCCTGGTGTCTTCAGCTCAGGCAGAGATCCAGGGATACGTTCTTGAAGAACACCCCCAGCTCTCTGCCTCCGAATCTGGCAGCACTGCTGCTGATGGCTGAAGCTTCTCTGATGTCTGCTGTATGTCAACCAAAACCACACAGCAGTGCTGGAGCAAGAGAAGCTGGAAGCTTGTTTATGGAGATGCTTTATTTTGGGGAATATTTATAAGGTGCTTCTACAAGAAACATGCATTAGCATTTTCCTTTCAGTTTGAGTTGCATTCGGAGTCATTCGGTGTCTTGAGACTCTTGGAAAAGCACCGAATAACGAGCAATTCATTAAACTCTTACTATCCTGCATTTCCCTCACAGATGATCATAAAATCAATGCGCTCATCTAACGAGCAAAAAGAGCCAGTGCTGTGAAAAGAAACGAGGCTGAAAAAGTCAGTAATTTAGAACGCTTGCTTTTAAACTAATAATTATGTTATTAGGGTGCATTTTGTGTTATATAATGCCCTAAACCTTCGAAATGTCTGTTTTATTTTTAAAGATTAAAGTCAGAATATGTTCGCAGTGTGGCAGTGGCTGTAATCATGTAAACACTCACTGCAATTTTAAAGCAAATACTTGATTATGCAGGTAGTGTTTATAATCTTTATAGTCAGTAACTAAAACTAACTAAAAGTGCTTTGCTCCAGCTCCATTTTCCACAAAAATCAAGTCATAATTCTGCCTTACAAGTTTTGTTTGACTGCCCAGAGGCACATTTAGAGTTGGATGACTTTCTCTGGCTACATGGTAATTGTAAAGTAAAGCTAATTGGTATTAGTCATCACTGTCAAATAAGAAATGAAATTACATATTCTAAAAGCATTTTACAAAGCTGATGCAAGGCTGCTCTGAGGGGCTCCAAATTCTGTGTAAAAATGAAATGGTGCATAAAAGTGGTACTAAAACATGCTGCTCTGACCCACCGAAATGAAATGCTGCGCAGTAAACTTTGTCGTTGTCATGACAATCAGAGCCGCTTTGTTTCCTGTCACTTCACTCACTTCACTCGGCTATGTGCCAGAATCAACAAGCAGTTGCCAGAACAAATAGTCTAATAGTTTTGTTTGTTTTGTTTATAAAATGTCTAGCAGTAGGGGGAACAATGATTGCAATACTTTAAAAATCATAATTTTTTGAAGTGTTTGTTCCAAGAACAATTTTAATACAAAAAGAAGAAAAATATCAGTAAAACATAAGACACATTACACAACAGTTTATCACATATTTAACATTTGTGAGTGTGATGCATAGCACACTGAACATTAATCTATAAATTCTTCTTCTTTTTTAAAAATTTCATGTTTTTGTATTGATACTTTAATTCTGTAGCAGATCCAGGATATTTGCATAGGGGTCAGCAACGAGTCTGGAGTGGCACAGAAATCTTAATTTTTTGCCTATAAGGTACAGGACTTTTTTAATGCCTACAACACAGCTGAGCACAATTCATTCATATGCAATTGCAGTTGAGATGGAATAGATCAAGCAATACTGAGTGAATCTGACATTTTTGACTAATAATAGAAAAAAGTTCACACTGCAGCTAAAGTTCAACTTGTTCAGACAACCTGGTTCTCAACACCCACAAAAGCTTGTTCTCCATCATCCTCATGGATGAGACATGCAGATAACTATATAGTTCAAAGATTAGTCAACCTTTTTTGAATATTATATAATCAAACTCTTCAACAATTCTGAGTTAGTCTGTGAGATCGGTTTGTTTCAAAGCCTTACAACTGAAAAAAATATGGAATGTTTAACATTCTATTAGTTGTTAATTTCAACAGTTCTATCATACCTAAATAGAACTCAGATTATAGCAATAAGGCAAGGGCGGAGGCTATCAGCATGCAAATGCCAGAATACAAAAAATAGTTATTTTATGCACGCTTAAATGTTATCTCTGCATATCAAGCTAGGAGAGAAAAAAGTATTTTTTTAATAATAAAATGACAAACTTCAACAAAAAAAAAAAAAAATGAATAGAGAAACTTTAAATGAATATAAAATAGGAAATGATAATTTAATGTTAAGCGTGCCATACACAATTATATGCCTTTATTTAATCCAGACCTGATTATTGTGATTCGTAATATAAAATGCCTTTGCAAAGCTTCTGAGTGGAACCAAGCTTGACACCACATTACATTTCTGATGCTCGTCTATGGTCATAAAATAGCCTATTTCTGTCTGTTCCCAGGTCCTGTTTAAAATTTAAGGGAGACTGTGCTTTCTTGGGTTTGCAGTCCCATGCCTCTGGAACATTTTGCTGCTTCTCATGAAATCCTTTCCCAATATTAATGATTTAATGGTTTAAAACTCATCTTAAAGTAATGTGAATTGCCGTTCACAAACCCTTTTACTGTGTAATGTGACATAAAATGTGATGCAAAGTGAAACAGGATATTCAACGAGAAAAAAAATGGTGGAACTTGATTTTATCCAGTTGATTGGATAATGAAAAGTGCTGCATTTACATACGAAATGAAGCAAGACCACATGCTTAAATAGCTATTTAGTTTCTGGTTAATATTACCATCAGCCTGTGGGACATCAGTGAAAAAGAAAGGTCATTAAAGGGTCTAGTTTTTGTTTAATACGGAAGTGAACCTGATTTTAATTCTCAGTGATGCAACAGAAAATTTTGCTGCATGTTGCATTCAAAAGCCACTTGGCTCTGAAATCTAAGCGTGAATGGGCATGACGCGTCTGCAAGTAGCTGCTAGTTTCAGCATCATGATAACAATCTGTTAAGTGGTCTTGTCTCTCTGTGCCTGAGCTCAGCATCCTCTTAGTGATGAGGGGTTAGATGGGAATTGACACTCTTCTGTTGAACACTATCATGGGAGTCTATCGTTCACGCTGTGCGCTTCTATACAAGACGCTTCTCAATCTCTGTCCCTGTGATGTTTTGAAGCAACTCAATTTCACTGTGGTCTTTGTACAGACCTGCCATGATAAAAGAAGCCCCATTTCAGTTGGAAACTTGTTGAAGCCGTAGAGTCTTTGTAGTGCACCTTATACATGACACAGTAAATGAGGAGGTCTCAAAGGAGACGCGAAGCTGTTTGTTGAAACAGCGTATTTATCTGTCTTATTTGCTTCCTTGTTTTGGTTGTTGCTATATCGGTTGTGATTTGTTGTTATCGCTGTCTGTGTTGAAATAACGAGTGAGCGCAAACAAGCATGTGGTTTGAAGTTGATCTTCTCTGTTGACCTGCGGTAAATTTCAGCCGTCTGGAAAAAGGCCGTCTGTGTCATTGCTCTCAACCTTTTCTTTTCTGTCGAGGCATGATTGACAGGTGGAATATGCACATCGTTATGATCTGCATCGCTGTGACGGGCTCCCCGTGGAAGTGCGGTGTCACCTCGTCTGACTTCTCCTCTGACCTTTGCTTCATTCTCTGATCAAACTCTGGCTGGGTCTTTCAAGGATGACGGCTCAGTGTACAAAGGAAAAGCAAAGAACGAGAATAGTTCTCCCTGAAAAGGGTCGGGTAAATTCATGTTTCAGAGACGTACTTGGAGATTCAAATCCCATCCGAATCAAACAATTCTGTTTTTTCTCTTACAACCTCTAAAAATTAAAGGTGTCATATGATGCTATTTTAAAGATCATTATTTTGTGTATTTGGTGTAACAGAATATGTTGACATGCTTTAATGTTCAAAAAACATTATTTTTCAAATACTGTACATTATTGTAGTTCCTCTATGCCCCGCCTCTCTCAAACGCGTCGTTTTCTACAAAGCCCCTCCTTCCAACAAGTGCAGTCTGCTCTGATTGGCCAACTGACCCAGTGCATTGTGATTGGCCGAACACCACAAGCACGCGTCGGAATTGACCGTTCGCAAAATCCAGAGCCGTTGAGAAACAGAGTTACGACACTCCCATAGGCTTCCATAGGAACTTAGGAATGCGGAAGTAAAGCGTGTCATGGAGCAGCCAATAG
>JAFVLL020029269.1:15000-28210 GCA_021397915.2 Tor tambroides | reverse complement strand
GTTTTGATATATTTACAGTAGGAAATTTACTAAATATCTTCATGGAACATGATCTTTACTTAATATCCTAATGATTTTTGGCATAAAAGAAAAAAGGATCATTTTGACCCATACAATGTATTGTTGGCTATTGCTACAAATATACCCCAGCGACTTAAGACTGGTTTTGTGGTCCAGGGTCACATTTGATTGAATGTATAGAGTTGGTGTCGCTATAAAGTTATGATTTCTGAAGGATCATGTGACACTGAAGACTGGAGTAATGATGCTGGAAATGTAGCTTTGTTTCACAGGAATAAATTACATTTTAAAGTATATTCAAATAGAAAACTGTTATTTTAAATTGCAATAATATTTCACAAAAATTATAGTTTTTTCTGTATTTTTGATCAAATAAATGCAGCCTTGATGAGCATAAGAACTTCTTTAAAAAACAATAAAAATCTTACTGATCCCAAACTTTTGAACAACACTAGTTTTATGTCTGAATTGATTGTGAAGAAAAGATTAATAAGTTCTAGATTATTTCATTTTCTAAGTTGACAACAATGCTAGGGAGTTGCTAAGTGTTTGCTGGGATGTGCTGGATGGTTGCTAAGTGGGTTTTCACCCAATTCATCCTCCGAAAAATGAAAATCCTAAGTGATCTCTCAACGATCAGCAAGACTTCAGTTGCTTCATGCAACCTGACAGATCTAGGATGGGACTGAAGAGCACTCGCTCCTAATGTACACTTCCACTATAGTGTCCCATTACAATGAGAGCCAATCTGGCCAAGTGTGCAGTCCCAAAACAATGAGCTCTTTCAGAAGTTAAGCGCCCATTGTGCAGCTAAAGGCTAGCAAAGCATTGACTAATTACATGCTCCTCAGCGGACACCTTCTGGTCCTGGGCCTGACGGACTCTTAGCTATTTTACTGCGGTAATTTGAGCCCAACCCACTTCAAAAGACACACAGAGGAAGAGAGTGCAAGCTCGGGTCGCCTCCAGACGTCTCTCTGATCTTGTAACGCGAGCGTGAACACGCTGGAAAAAGTGCTGAATAACTCTCTCAGCGCTGTATTAAAGCGCCTTCATTTTTCTCTGCCTGTTTCCCATCATGTCATCCGCAGATAAATGCATGAAGTACTATAGTAATCTCTCAGAATTCCTGCAGTCATGCATCATCCACAGCGTGCTTACTATCAATCTAACGCTCATTTCTTGACCATGCAGGCGTTTAACCTTCATCCTGTGCAATGTCAGACTCATCCGGACTGTCCTGGAGGAACCAGGTGGAAAAATATAGGTCATGCCAGTTAAAGATGAACCTCACACAATCTGTCAAGAACACGGGTAACAATTTATTTTGATAGTCCACTTTAGACATACTACTAACAGTAAGTAACTTTGCAACTACATGTCAACTAGCAGTCATTAGAGTATTAGTAGACTTAATATCTTCTAACACTTTATTTTGATGGGTACAACATGCAAAGTTTCTCATAGTCAGTATGTTGTAAGTATATGTCAACTTATTCTACTAACCCTAAACCTACCCTAACAGTCTATATATATAGTGATATATATGACATACCTGTAATTTTCATGATATTTAAGACTTAAGCACATTTTCCCCTATTTTTCATTACTGTAATGCGAAAAAGCAATTGATATATATTTGTAGTATTTCATTTATTGGTAGCATATCATTTTAGCAATGAATTATTATAATTATAATAATAATTATAAATGAATTTAATAAATATATAAAGAAAGTCTATTTTTACAACTACTAAAATTACATTATTGTCATGACAATTAAGCACATTTCTGTAAAACTAGTTAAAAATTATTTATATAAAATGGAAGTATTTGTTTTTTAATTTTAGCAAAAAATTTATAATTTAAGTGAGAAAAAATACCTAAAATAAACAAATTAATTAAAATATCATCAGTATCACCATTGGTCTAATAACGTTTTGTCATAAAAATGTCCCTATAAAAAAAAAACAAGAAAAACAAGAAAAAAAAACAAAAAAACATTTTAAATAAATCTTTATAAAAAAAAAAAAAGGTTTTGTTTAAAGTATTTACATATATTTGTTATGTATTGGTTATGTATATTAGTAGTTGTTGTTCATTTTAGCAATTCAGTTATTCTAAAATAATAATTATAAATGAAATTAATAAATATTAAACAAAAACTCTGGCTCTCACAGGTGATTTTCTGCCCTGAAGGCCTGAGATGAAACACACAGATTACAGCACAGATGAGAGGTCAAACCGGGGTCACCCGCCTTCTGAAAAATCCTCCTGATGAGAAAAGTGAGAAATATGTCTTTTCCCAGAAAATGAGCAGAAATGCATCTTTGATCTCAAAGAGTGATTAACTGCACTCAAACAATATTTAGGCTTAAATGTAAGATTTATGTTTTTTAATTGCACGTAAAATAATCATCCTTGGAATTTGGACGACACATGAAGTAACTAATAAACTTAATGTCATGCATACATCAGTTTGTAATCATACATAAATCAAACAGGTATGAAACAGGCAAGATTTTATTGACAGTGTTTTCATGACCATTAAGCACATTTCTCCCTAAATTACTGTGAAACTTGTTTAAAGTATTTAGATTAAATATTTATATTGTATTTGTCATTTCATTTTTAGCAAAAATTTGTTTAATGGTAATTTAAGTAATAAAAAAACAATAATAACATGCCAGATTTCTGTAATAGTAGGCCTACTAATAAACTGAATGTGTTTTAAATTCACAACAAACAGGTTTGTACATTTATCATCAATAAATACAATTTATTTAAATCTCATACATTTGAACTAATTGAATATTGCTTGTTCCACAGCTAGCCATTTTGGAACCATATTCATACTTTTTACCTGAATAAATGTATGTTAATGACAGATAAAAACAAACAAACAAACAAACACACAATAAACAGATTTATGCTGATTCTAAACAATTTGAATAAATGCATTTTGAAAATATGATTATTTAAATAAAATCAAATAGATATAAACCATGCTATGATTTAGGTTTTTTTGTTTGTTTGTTTGTTTTTTGGAGTGGAGAATGACTGACAAATATGCATAAAATTAAGTTTATAAGTGGACTGTTTGTTAATCCACTTCAAATACATAAATCTTGATATTAGGCCTAAATATTTTTTGAGCATGTCATTCAAAACTTTTTTTTTTTTTTTTTTTTAAATAGTTTTAGTTCAGTTTTAGTTTGTAGTTATTTTAGTACATTAAGTCAATGTCACAGAGAGAGGACTCATATTTAGCCGGAAGCAATGGTTCGAAGTTAGAAACGTCTTTATGATGGATTTGTTTCAGCTTTTGTCTTCTCAAGATGTTAACTGATGGACTGGAGTGGTCTGGATTATTGGGATGTTTTTATCCTCTGTTTGGACTCTCATTCTGATGGCACCCATTCACTGCTATTCACTACATTCAATGCTACATTTCTACAAATCTGATGAAGAAACAAACTCATCTACATCTTGGATGGCCTGAGAGTGAGGACATCTTCAGCTAATGTTAATTTTTGCCTGAACTATTCCTTTAAGAGTGTAGTTTAATGTTTCTAGAGTGTGTCTGTGTGTGTGTGTGTGTGTGTGTGCGCACACAGGAAAGAGGTTTTACAGGAGCAGTAAGTGGTAGGTGCAGTGCGTATAATAAAGATAAAGGCAGCGTGAGAGAGCGAGAGAGAGATGTTAAGTGCTGTACAGGAATTGGCTTGCCCGACAGGGTCGAGTACAACCGTCCTGACGCCAGCGTCTGTCTGCGTGAGCAGCGCAGTGGCCACAGGCACTAACCCGGCCGGACGCGTTTCATCTCTCGCACATAAAACACACTTCAAACGCCTGCATTCTTCTGCAGCATCAGCCGGAGTCACAGAGAGTCCAGCACCGGCTCGAGCTGTATGTACGTAACACAGAGTTTCCTGCAACTTTGAGGTCTGTTTATGTCTGAGAATGTCTGAACTTTGTTCTATGGCGTTTACATAAGAACAAATGCAATCACAGATGCACAAATGCAGTCACTCGTGCGGGATTTTATTGCAAAGCTCTGCGTAAAAGCACAGCGATTAAACCAGCATGACTTTTATAAACAGAAAAATACTGTAGACACAACTAGAGATGTGCAAAACGAACTAGTCACATAACTAGTGGCATTTTTAAAGTTTAAAGTGACCCTATTTATAGATTAAACAGAATTGAATTGAATCATAATGAATGAACTTTCTAACAATGTTGTTTTCTTGTTTATTACTGTGAAGCTGCTTTAAATTAGTGCTGTCAAAATATTAATCGCGATTAATCGCATCCAAAATAAAAGTTATTGTTTACATAATATATGTGTGTGTACTGTGTATATTTATTATGTATAGGTGACCCTGGAGCACAAAAGCAGTCTTAAGTTGCTGGGGTATATTTGTAGCAATAGCCAAAAGTACATTGTATGGGTCAAAATTATCCATTTTTCTTTTATGCCAAAAATCATTAGGATATTAAGTAAAGATCATGTTCCATGAAGATATTTTGTAAATTTCCTATTGTAAATATATCAAAACTTCATTTTTGATTAGTAATATGCATTGCTAAGAACTTCATTTGGACAACTTTAAAGACAATTTTCTCAATATTTTGAGTTTTTTGCACCCTCAGATTCCAGATTTTCAAATAGTTGTATCTCAGCCAAATATTGTTCTATCCTAACAAACCACACATCAATGGAAAGATTATTTATTATTTATGTGTAAATCTCAATTTTGAAAAAATGACACTTAAGACTGGTTTTGTGCTCCAGGGTCACATATATAAAAAGACACACATGCATGTATATATTTAAGAAAAATATGTTATGTTTGTATATTAAATAATTTATATATAATATAAATTATATGAATATAAATATATACATGTAAATATTTTCTAAATATATACTGAATGAGTGTGTATTTATATATAAATAATAAATATACACAGTACACACATATATATTATCTAAACAATAACTTTTATTTTGGATGCGATTAATTGCGATTAATTGTTTGACAGCACTAATTTAAATCAGTCTGTATTGTTTAAAGCATTATAGAAATAAACGTGATTTGACTTCCCAGCTAACAGGGAACGCTCTCAGAAGGTTCTGGTCGATTGTTGGTCTTCCAGTAATGTTAATAGAGTTTACGTTCAAAGTTATCTGGTCCTTAACAGCATTCTCAAAAACATTATTTGTACATTGTTAATGAAACGTTTCTCTGAAACATTTTAGTTGGACGTTCGTCTAACATTACTAGTTTGCAGACGGCTGAGTGAATGTTCAAAAGTAACGTTCCCAAAATGGAACATTCTGTTAATGTTTTTTCTAATGTTCACGTATAAAAAAAAAAAAATTGAAACATTTAAAAAACTGGATGTTCTAAATGTTCACTGGACGTTCATCTAACCTTTTTTAAATGTTACTAGTTTCAGAGAACATGCGAAAGTAACATTCATTTTCTAAACATTTAAAAAAATATATATGTTCTGAACGTTCACTTGACATTCATCTAACATTTTTTAAACATTATTAGTTACTGGACAGCTCAGAGAACATTCGAAAGCAACTCACCCATAATGTTTGTAAAAAAATAAATAAAATGGAACATTCCTTTAATGTTTTCTCTAACACAATCATAACCAAGAAAAAAACACACACACTTTTTAAACATTAAAAAACAGGACTTTTTGAACATTCAGAGAACATTCAGAAATAACATTTGTATAACTTAACGGGAGCGTTAGCAAATTGATATCAGAGCATATTTCTGTTAGCTGGTTTGACAGTGCAAAGTTAAAAAAATAGCATGAGTTACAATGAACAAGCATGCTAATTTAAGAACCACCATTAAAATGTAATAATAGGTAAAGTACTCAGAAAAAATGGAAAATCCCAAACTATTTTACCTCACTAATCAACAATGAGTGTTGGACGATCAGCATGGCCTGTCTGTAGTTACAAAAACAAAAAGCTTCCTCCACACTGCAAAAAACAAAAACAAAACAAAACAAAAAATCAGTTTTACTAGTTTTATGACTTTTTTTCAATAAAAAAATTCTAAAAATATTTAAATAGCACTGAAAAAAATGATTAATTGAATTTACTAAATTTTTTTGCAATCAGTTTATTTTAGCTACATTTAAATAAACAACTTTACTTGACTAACTTTCAACAAAATTTGTTTATTTAAATGTAGCTAAAATAAATTGATTGCAACCACTTACCTTAAAATTTTTTAGTAAATTCAATGAATAATTTTTGTCGGTGAAGATCAATTTAATAACATCACTGCATAAGATATTAAGACTTGTTTTTGACTTATTTTTATACTTAAAACGAGAAAATGTTGTGTTTGCAGTAAGACAAAATAAAATCCTATTCAATATACATTGTCAGAAAATAAATTTATCTTGTTTTAATGCTTTTTAAATATTTGCACAAAAATACTTCAGATTTATGTTTATTTATTGGTATGATTACTAAAACCTAGCTTAAAAACTGGGAGAATAAAAATAAGCAAACTGAGCTCAGTTTGAGACACTGCTGAGATATGAAAGTCATGTGCGAGACTAATGGGGTGTTTTTGGGAGAAACATCCGAGAAGCAGGAGACTGAACTGAAGTTGCCTGTGAATGACTGGTGTTTTGATCTGAAGTGTGTGTGTGTGTGTGAGAGTAGTTGTGTCAATATTTGATGTGTGATTCCTCCAGGCGTGTGTTTACCATCTCTTGAGTTGGCTCTGATCACAGAGAGAAGCCCGCGGGCGATTACAGCCTCCACTTCAAACACACACACACACACACACACACACACACACACACACAGAGTAAATCAGCGGCTCGTCTCATTCATTCCAGTGTTTCTCAGCTACTGTGTGCCAGCTGAGCGTAACTGACATTAAATAATAAAGCACTGGAAACCAGGCTGTTCTACGCGTCATTAAAGTGTCTAAAAGCCTGGGAAATAAAACTTTTGTCATACTGAATGACATCCGTGTCACCTGTAGGACAAAAGCTGTGCAATATAATGTGCAACATTCAGAATTGAAGAATTGGCCTCCTTTCATTTCATGAGCCTGAGTTTTAATTGAACTGAATTTAATGGAACTGGCCACACCCATATTCTACCCACAATGCATTCTGGGAAATGAAGTGTTCTTTAAACCTGCTCCACAAAAGATGATAAATATAATAAAATATGATAAATACAATAAAAAACATACAAACATACATACATACACACACACACACACACATATATATATATATATACATACATACATACACACACATATACATACAAATATATATATATTTTTGGTAAGTGTGATTTGCTGAACATATGAAAGTGTTTGATTCAGATAAACAGGAGTGTGTTCATGAATGTGTGTTTGTGTTGGTGTGGTGTTGCGGTGAGGGATGGACCGTGACCTCTGCTCCAGTCTCTCATCTGTCTCTCATCCGCTCCGCGCCCCGGCTGATTTATCACGGGAGAAACGCTGCAGGCCAATGGGCTTTTGATGAAATTGTTGGAGGGATCCGGAGCGATAAATCCACATCTATACATGCAGGTCGCCAACGACTCTCCCATTCATTCTGCCATCAATAACCTCCACGACACGGAGCCACAGCAAAAACCATAACTTCACTGAGCAGAGGAGAAATACTGCGGAGAGAGAGAAACGGGAAATAATTTACGGTTAGATCAGACTTCTACCTTTTACACCAATACTGATGCCACAGTCATCTAAATGGATCAGTAAAGGGAACCATTAAAATCACTTAAAAACGGGGGTGCAATTTAATAAGTAAAATAACATGGCTTAAGGTGGGACATGGATTTAAAGGTGCACTACGTCTTTGTCCACTTAAAGGAATAGTTTAGCCAAAAAGGGGAAAAAAAGAAAAAGGCCAAAATTTGCTGGAAATGTCCGCAACCTCAGGTCATCCGAGATTACGATGAGTTTGTTTCTTCATCAGATTTGTAGAAATGTGTCACTGCATCGCTTGCTCAGCAATAGATCCTCTGCAGTGAATGGGTGCCGTCAGAATGAGAGTTCAAACAGATGATAAAAACAGCACAATAATCCACAAGTAATCCACACCACTCCAGTCCTTCAGTTAACATCTTGAGAAGACAAAAGCTGCGTGTTTGTAAGAAACAAATCCATCATTTAGAAGTTTTAACTTCAAACCATTGCTTTTGGCTAAAATACAAGTCCATAACCCATAATAACACTTCCTGAAGAAACAAACTCATCTACATCTTGGATGGCCTGAGGGTGAGCACATTTCCAACAAATTTTCATTTTTGGCTGAACTATTCCTTTAAGTGGAAAAAGATGTAGTGTACCTTTAAATCCATGTCCCGTTTTAAACCATGTTATTTTGTTGGAGAAAAAAATATTATGGATTATGGACTCATATTTTAGCCAGAAGCAATGGTTTAAAGTTAAAAATGTCTTAATGGTGGATTTGTTTCTTACAAACACACAGCTTTTCACTTCTCAAGACATTAACTAATGGACTGGAGTGGTGTGGATTATTTGTGGATTACTGTGATGTTTTTATCAGCTGTTTGGACTCTCATTCTGACGGCACCCATTCACTGCAGAGCATCCATTGCTGAGCAAATTTTTTTTTTTTTTAAACACAGCATGCATGCATGGAATGCAAAAAAAAAACTGCATGAAAATCTGTATGGAAAACTGTATCTCACAAAGCAATGCATTCAATTTTTTCTTTCTCCATTGCGAAGAATAAACCAGAAGTAAAATCAGCCACAAATGATTTCATGACTCATTATTTATTTCTGAGATGATGTCAACATGCTAAATTGAACATAATATAATGCAGTCACTGGACGATGCAGTATAGCCTACTAGAGCTTAACATGTTCATGCTGTTTAATATAATCAGGGGTGCACATAACTGGTGCGCAGGTATGCATGCACGACCAAACAAAAAAATACACTGTGTAAATAAGTTCAGAGCGCTCATTTGTGTACCGACATAAGAGCTGTTAATGCACAATTACCAGTTTAGATCGACAAACTGTATTGTATAAGATTTCTATTTGAACTAAAAGCATAAATCTAGGCTACCTAATGAATAAAATGCAATAATATTATTATCACTATTATTAATTTATTTTTTATAGTAATATTTAATGAGTCAAACTATGTGAAGTATGAGGACCAAATCTCCAGGTGCTCTTATGAGAAACAAACTGAAAACCTCATGTGCATCCCTGCAATATAATTCTTCATACAATCAATTGGCAATATACACTATCGTTAAAAAGTTTGTACATAGAATACATATGTGGAATATAAAAAAGTCTGCATTTATTGGACCAAAAATACAGTAAAAACAGTAAAATTGTGAAATATTATTACAATTTTAAATAGCTGTTTTCTATGTGAATATCTGCTAAACTGTAATTTATTTCTGTGATCAAAGCTGAATTTTCAGCATTATTACTCCAGTCTTCAGTGTCACGTGATCCAGTTGTGCTGCACAATATACTTTGATACATTTTATTTTTCAGGATTCTTTGATGAACAGAAAGTTCAAAAGAACAGCATTTATTTCAAATAGAAATCATTTGTTATGTTATAAATATCTTTACTGTCATCTTACTGACCCCAAACTTTTGAACAGTAGTGCATGTTTAAATATGTGTTTAATTATACTGATTCTTTATGCATTAAAGGAATTATGCTTAAGCACAATGCAGCACTCTGAGCAGCAAAATGCAAACCTTGTTCATCTTTCATTTCTCCTGCTTGGCTTCCTTCCTGGGAGTGAACTGTAGATTCAGACACACAAAGCCTGCGGCCCCCGGCGGGGCGGATCGGCTGTCATTAACCCCTCACAGCTGGCCTGACGGGGGGCTGCTGTCTCAGTGTGAGGACGGCGCACAGCCACACAAATTTACACCATTGTGCTCGAGCGCTGGTGACAGAGAAATGGCAATGGTGTCCTGCGCCCCATGCTGGCATCTGAATCCAAGACGCTAATCTCTCCAGGAACCACACACATCTTTCCTCTCTTTCACTTCCGCCGAACTCGTACGCAGCAGCATCTCATAACCTGCTGCTGAATGCACAATAACAGACAAACACACAGTTTAGTGCACATGCATTTTAAAGTCTGTAGGGAGCAGTTTAAGAAGGGAATCAATCTAAAACTGAAAACCGATGAAAAAAAAAAGAAGTCATCCTTACTTGATGCTTTCTGCAATCTATTAACAATTAGCCGACTTCTAATTAGCATAAAATCACTGTAGCATTTTTCTGGTCCATTTAACAAATTTACCGAGGCATCTATTAGCTCGAATCTATTTGAAAATGGGGTGCATCGGATGAAAATTTATGCATGCATGGTTTGCAACAAGCTCTGAAAATAAAAAGAATCAGCATCGTTTGATGTTTTTAAGGACACTTGCTTTTATTTTGAATCTGATTTGTTTAATCTATAGTGTTTAAGAGACGAATTCTGAGCAAGTGAACAAAATATCACTTGAAAATCTCAGGAGACATTGTAAATACTGTAAATCAATGGGTAATATTAATACAAACGACCACTCAAAAGTTCAGGGTCAGTAAGATTTTTAAATATTTTTAAAGAAGTCACTTATTGCTCAACAAAGCTGCATTTATGTGATAAAAATACAGTAAAATTGTGTAAAATAGTGAAATATTATTACAATTCAGAAGACCAGTTGCCTTTGTGAATATATGTTAAAATGTAATTTATTTCAGTGATCAAATCTGAATTTTCAGCATCATTACTGCAGTGTCACGTGATCCTTCGGAAATCATTGTAATATACTGATTTGCTGCTCAAGAAACATTTCTGATTATTATTTTGATCTAATTTCTTTAATCTATTGGAGTTTAAGAGAAAAATCACCAGGAACTCTCGGGAGACACTGTAAATCCAAATAGAGACCCGAATTAGCTCAGATTATTTGACACCATCTGCTAATTGAATTAGACACAATTAGCATCCAAACCTCTAGAGACAAAGCTCAAGAATCATGAACTAGCTGATGTGAACACATCAACTAATAAGAAGCTAATACGTTTACCAAAACCTCTCTATATTCAGGACGGCCGACAGACCTGGCCTGACCGCGACCACGGCCCTTTGTGGAGCAGCAGTGAAGCAGATTCATTCTCTGCTGTTCATTAACATACATATCCATATGAAGAGTCAGCGCGGCTCTAAACAGCTGTCCCGTCCCTCAGAGCAGCTCGAGCAGAAAGACAGCCTCTCATGCACTGATAGCACTCACATTAAACACTCCATTCACACACACAGACACGGGGGGCTGGGCTGAGCGCTGACCCTTACTAAAATTTACCATGGTAACTACAGCTTCTGCCAAAACACCAATGTAAAATCATAGTAAATTAATAAGGGATTGACTTTAGTGTGAGAAGCTTCAATGACATTTGTTACATTGCCTTTCAAATGTTTAGGGTCAGCAAGAGCATCAAAATTCCATAAATGTTACAAAAGATTCTGTTTCAAATAAAAGCTGTTCTTTTGAACTTTCTATTCATCTGTGAATCCTGAAAAATAAATTGTATCACGGTTTCCACAAAAATATTGGGCAGCACAACTGTTTTCAACATTGATCATAATCAGAAATGTTTCTCGAGCAGCAAATCAGCATATTAGAATGATTTCTGAAGGATCATGTGACACTGAAGACTGGAGTAATGATGCTGAAAATTCAGCTGCGCGTCACAGCAATAAATTACATTATACAATAAATTCACATAGAAAGCAGCTATTTTAAGTCATAACCATATTTCACAATTTTACTGTTTTTACTGTATAGTTTTTGGATCAAATAAATGTAGCCTTATTGAGACTTCTTTCAAAAACATTAAAAAAAAATCTAAATCTATGTATAAATCTATGTCTGTCTATCTATTTATCTATCTAACTAGGACATTAAAGGAATAGTTCACCTTAAAAATTAAAATTTTGTCATTTACTCACCCTCAAGTTGTTCCAAATCTGTATGAGTTTCTTAATTATGTTGAACACAAAAGAAGATATTTTGAGGAATTTCGAAGAACCAAACAGTAAGTAGGGAAAGAAATAAGTCGATGGGGACCATCAACTGTTCGATTACAGGTTTGGAACAACATGAGGGTGAGTAAATAATGACACATTTTTCTTTTTTTTTATTAAGGTAAACTATCTCTTAAAATGATTGTCATGCCAAATAATTAAATTTGTGACTTAATACTGATTTGCAATTTTTGACCAGTAGGTGGTGCTGTTACAAAACGTTTATGAGGACGCAACCCCAAGGTCACGTGGTAAGTTTTATTTTAATACTGTAAAGTGTTGCCAGGATACAGTCTCACTTTCTGTTTGGCTACGAAATAGTAAATGTTTAAATAATATATTTCACATTTAAATAAGCTGCGTAGTCTAAAGATTCCCTTTTTTGTGAATGATCAAATTAATAATATAAAATTAGATAAAAAAAAAAATCCAAATAGCATAAAAGCATGTCTGATGATGCGTTTCATCGTAAATCTAGCAACGTTTTTTACATTTTCATTTTGTAAATGTACGTGTATAACACTATACTTTGTGTTTTATGACATGCTGCTATGTAGCTAGTGTTTTTAATACAAAGGCTGAGGGAGTGATGGCAAATTTGACATCTTTTTTTCTCCAAGGTAGCCTAACAAATCTGTTGATAATCTGTTCCTCTTTTGGAAAGTCACAGAAACGCTATTGTGGATTTTTTTTCTTTTGCAGGGTTTCTGCAGGTTTAATGAAGATAAATTTAAGACCTTTTAAGACCAAGCAAAGAATAGCCCAGGTATAGGGAATAATACAAATTTGGTCTCTAACGCAAATAAAAAAACTTGTATTAGTGAGGCTTTACAGTTTGAAGATACAATGTCCAATAGATCACCATTGCTTTTAAGTCACTTTACAAAAAATACCTCATATCCCAACCACTAAAATATGTAAATAACTTTTATCCTTCTTATCATATTGCAAAAAATTGTTTGTTTTTTTTAAATCAGAATTTTTTTATCTTGTTTTCCAGTGCAAATGTCTAAAGATTCTTAAATCAACATACATTTATTTGAGAAGCAAAATGACAAAATAA
>JAFVLL020029269.1:5000-10000 GCA_021397915.2 Tor tambroides | reverse complement strand
TGAACATGTTAGACTACCAGTGTTGGGGGTAAAGCATTACAAGTAACATGAGTTATGTAATCAGATTATTTTTTTAAAGTAAGTAGTATTTTATTTTTTGCTGCGAAAGGGTCTTTAGAGTTGCCAAAAATATAACTCACCTAAAAATATAACTTTTTAAAATTTAAAAGTAAATAAGCAAGTCCAGGTGACTAAAAGTAACGTAATGCATAAAAAGTAACTAAGTAACGCAATAAGTTGCTTTTTTATGGAACAACACAATAATTATTTATATTTTGAAAGTACATTTCTCCAACACTGTAGACTACGCATTTCAATTAACAACTTTGAAATCATCTCTATATGGATGTCCTTTTTTGTACACAGAAACAGAATATAGTTATATCATTGAATGTTTGATGAGTGATCAGAAACTTACTAGCTTGCTTTACACAGTGAGGTAATATGAAAAAATGAACGGTGTTAAAAGTAAAATGTGATAGTTTGGAGGACTGTGTGCCATTCAGAATTACGTTGAGATGCCTTTTAAAATCCAGTTCAATTTTTAAACATGAACTGAAAACAGTTATTATAGCCAACAGGATTATTATAGTTAACTAAAACTGAAACTAAAACCATATACAAATTATTTCCGTTAGTTGAAATGAAATAAACGTTAACTGAAATAAAATTATATATATATATAAAAAATTATATAAAATTATGTTTTATTTCAGCTAGTTGTCAAGGTAACATTTCTTGTTTTAATTTAATTTAACTTGATGTACTATAATAACTAACACTGAAATAAAAAATAAAAACTATATAGACATACATATAAAATTTTTTAAAAACAACTATGACAAAAACACAAAATTACTAAACTTTAAAATGAAAATGAAATTGTAAAACATAAAAATAAAAAAAAATGATTTAAAATATTAATAAAAACTATAAACGTATTCCAAATTATATGAAAATAATGAAACAAACTGCAAATTAAATTGAAATGTAAGGTTGTAAAATTAAGTTAAATTCAAGTTCTATACACTTTTATTCAGCAAGGATGCATTAATTTGATCGAAAATGACAGTAAAGACATTTGTAATGTAACAAAAGATTCTATTTCAAATAAAAGCTGTTCTTTTGAACTTTCTATTCATCTGTGAATCCTGAAAAATAAAATGTATCACAGTTTCCACAAAAATATGAAGCAGCACAACTGTTTTCAACACTGATAATAACCAGAAATGTTTCTTGAGCAGCAAATCATGGTTTCTGAAGGATCATGTGACAAGTTCAGATTTACATCACAAAGATAAATTACATTTTACAATATATTCACATAAAAACACTTATTTTCCCTTTAATAATATTTCCCAATTTTATAGTTTTTACTGTATTTTTGATCAAATAAATGCAGCTTTGGCGAGCAGAAGAGACTTCTTTCAAAAACACTGGTTCACACCAATCAGATTTAAAGTAAATGGTTGCACTATATGAAAAGCAACTCTCACTGTGCGCTTGATGACAATACAGAAATAGCATCCACATATGAAAAGACTAAATCTACTGGACAAAGGCATAGCCGGTCCAGTAAGTGCTCTCTTGCTCTCATTACCGCCGCACAGCGGAGAGCCGCTGACCAATTAGACCGTTCCAGAAGTTCTGCCGCTCCGGGGAGCTGCTCAGCTGCTCTTAATAGATTTGCAAGCAATTTACCTTTTCAACATGTTGGCAATCTGATGCAATTTGTGTGCAATTTGTCTGCTTTTAGACCCACGTGGAGCTGACTTCAGCGCAGACCAAATGACACAGAGTTGAAAATATCAGTCCATGCTAGACACACACGGCCCCCAAATGTCACAGGGAAAAAGTCAACAGACAGCGAGAGAGACAGAGAAAGCAGAAAGAAGGCCTCTGGATCTGTGCAAATGGATGTATGTATGGATATGGACCGCTGAAATTACCCAGAATACCTTTGGGGCTGAATGTATGGCAATTGCTCTGACATTTTCCAGAGTTTGTAGTTTTGACGTCACTCAAAAAAGCGAAATGACCATGATCAGAAGTTTCCCTGTCTGTCTTGATGCTCAACTTTTTCTCCATTTCTTCTGCTTTAACCCTTCAGTGGACCGATACATGTTCAAATTGTGCGTTACAATAAAAACAAGATATTAAACAAAGTTTCTTTTAATAGAAAAATGTAAATTTTTTTAAATGGATTTTTTTTAAAAAGAAAAATGTAATTTTCTCATGCACTGTTTACCAAGTTTTCTGATTGAAATTTAAAGCAACAGTTCGCCCCAAAATGAAGATTTGCTGTTAATTTACTCACCTTCAGGCCTTCCAAGATGTAGTTGTGTTTGTCTCTTCACATTTTTAGTTGAAACTGTTTTATGACTCATAAAATGCAAGTCAAAAAAACATATGCAGGCAACAGAAAATTAATACATGTGGCTCCTGACGATATATTGAGATCTTATGAAGGGAAACGATTGGTCTGTGCAAGAAACTGAACATTAATTACAGCATTATTTCCTGTAATCCAGAGTTTCAGGCAAACTGGGAAATCCGATTCTTTTCCACAAACTGATTCTTTCGGACAGTTCATTTCAACGAACTGATTCAAATAACTGATTCACCTGTTTGTTTACATAATCACACGTTTACACAATTATATTATTAACACAGCCAATCATGGTGTGAAACGTGGATGTTCATTTCACTCCTTTTTGTCTCAATCTCAGTCTTTGAAAGTGAGTTTTGATTGAGTAACTAAGATCTGAGCTGCTCGAGCCGTGAACTTTTTCAGACATTTCAGTCCGATTTGATGAACTGGTTAATCCAGTTCACAAAAAAGAATCAGTTCAAAAGAATGATTCGTTCGTGAAATGAACATCACTCTGGCTCTGGACTATAATTTAGTAAATAATGTTCAGTTTCTTGCACAGACTGATTGTTTCGCTTAATATATTGTATTACTTTTGTGTTCCCTGTATATGATTTTCTTTAACTCTTAAAGTGCCAGTCACCACTGACTTGCATTTTAAGAATCACCAAAAAGCATGGTTTCAGCTAAAAATCTTCTTTACTGTTCTTCTCAAGAAAAAAAGTGGATGGCATGAGGGTGAGTAAATTAACAGCAGATTTTCATTTCTGGGTGTACTATCCCTTTATGTTTGTCACTGAATTTGTCTCCCTTTGCCGTAGGTCTCAAAACTCATCTGCAAATATGCGCATATTCAAATAAAAAAAGTCAGATGTGGCACTTTAAATATGCAAATGAGATTTGAAAGCAATGGCGGCTTATGAAAAGCAATGCGCTTTTCACACTGCCTTTTAAGGTAATTTTGGGTTCATTTTTTTCCACTCATTGTTCATATATTACCCTATAGCAAATTCGTAAAAACTTAAGAGTGAAACATGGCTTGTCCCAGGGTTAAAAGTAGCTTTAACCTGGGATTTAAAAAATGTTAACCCATGCTTAAGTGAAGTGTGAAAAGACTATATTTATTAGCTAATCATAACAGAAGTCATTTGCATATAAACCATACATTAAGGTCAGAGATAGGGTGAAAACGAACACAAAAAACAAAATTACGGCTGTGTCCGACAAACCTTTGGTAGGTCATATCTGATCAGCCGGATGGAAGCGAGCGAGTGTTAATCAAGCCGGACCAGATGTTTTTGTGAGTTCAGTCCACACGCCGTTAAAATAAAAAAGTGTGCCAGAGAGATTATACGCCCAATTTCACCATCTGAAAGCGCTGGAATACTTAACGCGTTATAAGGTTCCCACAGCTGTTTTTCCTGAAAACACACATACACAGTCATTCAGCGTCTCTTTTACCCTCTTGACATTTTTCTGCATGTTCTTAAAATGACGCTATTTTGTATAGTTCCTATCGTGTTTTTTATTACGTAGTACTGTGTGGAATCTGTCACGAATCTGCCAAAGTGCTTTTCTCCCGGAGAGGAATTCAAAGTGCTTCTTTTGCTGTTCATCACTACACTTCTGCTGAAAATCAGCAAAAATTTCTTCAAGCGTCAATAATTTGTCAACCTTCAACACAGTATAGAACATAAAACTCATAGGATATGAAATAGGATATAAAGAATATAAAACTGAAAAAACTGAGATAGATAGATTTCCAAACATTCATTTTGCCATTACTTGTAATAATCCAGTGAGATTTTTGTCTGACAACAGCCAGTGCTCCACACAGAGATCTGATCTGATCATCATCCAGTCTGTCTGGAGTAACATGAAGAAACAGAACAAACTGAGACAGACTAAATCCAGAAGTACTGTGTCTCCAAGACGCTTCAAGAATCCTACCTGCAAATCTACAGTACTGTTAAAAGTTTTAGGCACTTATGTAAAAATGCTGTAAAATGAGAATGCTGTCAAAAATAATGTTGCACAATAATCCCAATCAAGTCTGTGATAATCAAGTTAGGTCAAAAGTAATCTAAAAGTAATAAAAAAGTAATCAGATTACATTATGTCATGTGTAATCCACATTGTCACTAAGTATACAAATTAAATTAGACTTGATTATATTCAAAAGGAAGGCAAAATGTGATATTGTATTTTTGTGTTGTAAACAATAAAATTCAACTGACTATCAATTTGGTAAGGCATCTTTGTAAAAGTTCACAACAATCAACATATCATTTTAATATCATTATAGTAAATGGTGTAATGGTTTTAGCATGGCTGAAAGGCTTAAGTGTGATCCATCACATCCTATCTGCTTTTCCCCCCCCGTGTTTTTCTCTTCACGCTTTGATGCACACGTTCCACCGCCAAATAGCACATAATAACAGTTTAGACACCTTTCAATTTTAGCATTCCTGCTTGAAAAGTTGAGTGTTCCTCCAGGTGCCATGACAACCGTGCAGCCCAGCATCAGCACCGCGAGATTCCGCTGCCATGGCGATGGAGCAGCTGTCACTCACACAGGGACACTTGACATGCACACAGATTCCCAACAGCTCCGTAAATCACGGTTAAA
>JAFVLL020029269.1:0-2500 GCA_021397915.2 Tor tambroides | reverse complement strand
ACGGGGAAAAACAGAATCTACATGCATTGACTAACCAACAAAATGAATTCAGAAGAAATGCACTGAGAAACAATGATGTCAACCTGTGCCAGAACATTCACCTGAGAAGCTTGTCTGAGAAGCTTGTCTCACACACTTAGAGAGGATTAACCACAAAAGCAGCTAATATCAGGGTTTCAGATGGCGCATTCTCTTCTTTAGTGTGAGAATCACTTCTATTCATAAGCATTTCCTTTCACCGGCGTGAGTTGAATGAGGCTAACACCGAGCCCTTCACAAGCCACGCCGACAAAGAACATATGTGAAAAACCAAAGCCTTTCACGGATTAACCCACTTATGTCATTTAACCCCTTTTGATAAACACAGCCGGGTGGGATAAACACTCACCAGCGGACAGATGCTAAAACCCTCGTGCGACCGCCAGGCAGCGGTTGTCTTCTTCATTTGGGTCTTTAATCAGAGACCTTAACCTCTCGGGGTTCGTCTCTAAACACGCCGCTGGGACAAAAGCCGCTGATTGCCCCCCTCCTTCATTCTGCTGACGGATAATATTGTTTTATTACCCAGAGGTCACTGGGACAGAGGAGGAGAGGAGAGGCTGTATTAATGGGTGAAAGGATCCCATAGGGACCATCGTCCACTTACTGTCCACTACTATCCTAAACACCATCCTAACCAGACCACACATCCCTGAGGACAAATAAAGACACATAAAAGGCTCCGGCTAATTTAGACGTGGTTAAGCAACCTCGTCTGCTGACCTCAGGTGGAGTTTATTGGTTGAGGAGCGTGACAGCAGGACCCTAGACGTGTCTAGGTACGCATGAACCGCCCAGCATTGACGTTACTGTAAAACAAGGTGATAAATGTGACTGGAAGAACTGTTTCAATCAGCCTATTAATCCATCCTTCCATCGATCAGACCGACCGTAAATTCATCCGTCCTAACGAGAATAAATAAAGTGCAAGTCTCATAGCGTGACTCTGAGACACTGAAGAAACCTTGTATCAAATCAATGAGATTCAATTCAGCTCATCCTCTCAATAACTTTTAATTAAGAGTGTGAGAAAACAAAAAGGCCTCCTCCATGAATCTGAAAGTGTTTTTGAGGTGTCAATGAGATAACGGTTTATTGAGATGTAAATAACACTGACAACAGAGAAGCCGAGATCTGTTTGGCACTGAGAGCCGTGATGTATTTTGATGCATCAGCATTACGTTCGTATATTAATTGTAAATTCAGGATGATTAGGACACTTTTCCCAGTCATTTCAATGTCAAAAAATGGCCCAATCCACCTGAATTCACCCCTAACTGTTCTAAGATCAGCAGATTAAATGTGTGATTAATTCATGTTGGGAAAAGTTACTTTTAAAAGTAATGCATTGAAATATTGCCTTACTCCCTAAAAAGTAACTAATTACATTACTTAGTTACTTTTTATGAAAAGTAATGCATTATGTTACCTTTGTTACTTTTTAAATCTGTGCAGGGCTTGCCTGTTTGTTTTTAATATTTAAAAAAAAAAATCTGTTTTGGCAAATGTAAAAGCTCTTTCTCACCAAAATTGACATGAATAAGCCTTAGGCGGAAGGAATTGTAAAATCACATCTGCACAAACAAACAAACCTTTTAGCTGTGCTGCCATTCTGGATTGCATTAGAGAATAGCAGGAGAAGAAAGTTCAACACTCTTCAGCAATTTAAAAAAATGAAATGAAACTCAATCATGATGTTTAATTAAAGTCATTGCTTATTATTATGGTTTAACTGGATCATCAAAGGTCAACAGCAAAAGACACTGGTTAATAAAATGGGATTAAAAATACATAAATGATATTTGGGTTATTTAACATTTGATTATTGCAGGTTTGAGTCATATTCTGAGTTTACATTTCACTGTTTTTATTCATTTTGAGGAATACTGAATCTGTTTTTGTGTAGGTGAGATGAGTAAATGCATGTTGACATTTAGTCTAGAATTACAGAAAGCATCATGTTCACACAACACCTCTACACTTACTCCAGATTTCTGTCAACATGTCAGTCAATAAATGCAAAACAATGAACTTGGAGTTACTTATTTGAAAAAGTAACTTTACCAGCTACTTCAAAACGTTTCCATAACTGGCGTTACTTGTAATGCGTTACCCCCGACACTGATTCTGACATCTTGATTAATTTATAAGGTTTCTCATTATCTTCTAATATTTTGTCCTATTTTGATGTGAATGGGTTGTTTATTCTTAATTATCAATGAACATCACTTAACTGTTGCATATATGTTCAATGAACTATCTGTGTTGTTGATGACTTCATTTCCTACATCCACAAAGAAATGATATCTGTACCATCAGGAAATATGGAAGATTCATATCTAGTAAAAACAACAGCTTATCTGATTGAGCTTTATCTTAGTTATGTATCTCAGGTGTTTTAAAGGTGCCATAGAATGGAAAACTGTATTTACCTTGGCATAGTTGAATAATAACAGTTCTG
>JAFVLL020029268.1:0-13557 GCA_021397915.2 Tor tambroides | reverse complement strand
GTTCATTCATATTAACTTTCGATAAAATGCGCATTTTAAGATAAGGAGATGATGATTTACTCGCGCTTCGCTGCTGCTGTGTTGAGTCGGCAGGCGCGCTCTATCCACTCACACACTATAAAGAGCATGTAATGTTTGAATTTCGGGATTAAAATAATATAATTTGGAAGCCGATACTATCTTCACAAGCAGCTCATTATGACTCAGAATATTAGAGCGCGTGACACAGCCTTGTGTGAATCAGTGCGACGCGGGCCGATGCTCTGCTACAGGACTCAACGACAGAGAAGGCCGGTGCAGCGCGGTTTAAAAACAACAACAAAAAAACAGGCTGTTTGAACCAGTGATTTATTTTTTTCACGTGGGTAGATGTATTTAATCTGAGATGAAGGAAATATATTTGTGCGGGAATTTCTTGCATTATAAAAGTTAAACTTGCGGGAATGGTTTAAATTATGCGCGATCCCCGCAATCCCGCGCCGAAATTCAAGCCCTGTGAGATGATGCTGGGAAGAGGAGGAGAGATAGAAACAGAGATTTGGTCAAAAAACACTCCAAAACTGGGGTCAAGCGGCAAACGCGGCTCCGTTTTAATAAAGCATTTCCTGCTTTGAGCAGCGTGAGCGCACAACAAGCTGCACCCACTTCCACTGCGCTCCCTCCTCCGTACGTTACACTGACCCTATGGTCAGCGCAGGTTTGAATCACTGCAGACGCCCAGACTGTGAGGGGGAAGTGACACGGCTGCTCCTGGAAAGCATGCAAATCTAGCCAGTAGGCCATTTGCAGCGCGTTGTAACCGCAGTGAGCTGTTTGAGGTGAGCGTATCAGATAAACAGCAACCACAGAATTTGCATGAGCAGTAGAGATTACCTACTGAGGTTTACATGATTCAAAAAGGAAGTGCTCGGTTATTTTATTTGACTGTGTGAACTCGAATAGCACCGACTGCGGTCAACTTTCTCCTAAAGGCCAACGAGTCTCAAAGCTTGACTCATAAACGGGCTGCAATGGATCTTATTCTGCAGAGATGCAATATTGGATGTCACATGACTGAAACGTTCAGCCAATAAAACATTTCAAGTATGTCTTTTTAACAAACAAACAAACAAAAAAAATGCCATGGATCAAAAATCCAGAAATATGGGCTGCTGATTTGTTACCAGTATGAAGTTGGCTAACATAGAGCATAATAATCATTATTTCTTGAGCACCAAATCTGAGCACACTCTCAATGATCATGTGGAGTAATGGCAGCTGAAAATTACATTTTAAAAAATATTCAAATGGAAAAAACATTTTAAATTGTAATTATTTCTTCTTTTTTTTTCACCGTATTTATGATCAAGTAAATAGAGTAATGGAGAGCCTAAAAGACGTCTTAAAATACGGGTTTAAGTCTGCAAAATATGAGAATGTGTGCGCATCAGTCATTGAGATTGATGCACAATGTTAAACAATGAGTTACCAGTTTCACCAATTTTAGCTATTTTTACAGATTTAAAAGCATTATCTACAAACTTGATGACCATAAGAGTCAAGTTTTAAATAGGAAAAATATCTAAACTCTTTGGTCATTTTTGAGCGAGATGCTAATGGTCTAATCAGATTCAATGATCTATGCTACGCTGCAGCTAAAAGTGCTACCGCCAGACCCGGAGATCAGCTGAATGGATTCAAAAACGGTAAAACTCAACTGTTTAACTCTTGGGGAGTTGGAAAATGAGCCTATTTTCAAAAATAGTGGTGTGTTCCTTTAAAACCCTCCAAAATTCAAACTTCAACATGCGTCTGACCTTTGACACTTGATTATGTGCTTCAAACTGATGAACAGAAAGACAAACTAATAAGCACAAAAAAAAATCTCTACAGTCACATGATTGCTGTCGAACTCCATAACAAAAAAAATCAAGAAGAGCAAAACGTAAGACAAATAGTATTTGAAGAAAATATTAGTGGTGCTTGATCGCACAAAAGTCACTACCACAAGCTGTTTTTGAGCGTGCTGCTATATGGCTGAAAAAAAAAAAGAACTAATTATTTAAGCATTTACACAAATAACATGTCTGGATGATGTGGATTTTTTTTTTTAAACAGAATGCCACCATAATAATATGAGCATGACTTCACAGACACACCCTGCCTGACAACATCATGCATAGCCATATTTCTACAATCCCATAAATCAATAGAATTTGCAGTAGAACTTTCTAAAACAACTCTCTCAAGAGGCCAAAATGAGTTGGTGAAACTTTGAGAAATTTGTGTAAGCACCCTTTAATGTATACAAGCACAGCTGCTCTTATGTCAGGCAGACATACTGTCCACAAAAACATCTCGGCTGCTTTTTAAAAGGTTATTAATGGAACCAAAGACTATTTTACCGGCCTTAAAAAAGTGCTCATTTTGGAGCCGTCTGTCATCTCTCAAAAGTATGCACTAGTTGCCTTATGATTCCTAGTTAAAGCTGCCGTCTGGATGGAATGTAATGTTAATGAATGGCTACTTGTAGACTGGTAGCGTCGCCTCCCGTTCCCTCGGTTCTCTTTATGAGTGACGAAGGGAAATGCTGAAAACCAGGGACGCTCCATGCCTCAATGCAACTACAGGAAAACAGGAAATGCTGCAAGGACAGAGCCAATAACAGTTAAAAAAGTCGTTCCCTTCTACAAAGAAGAAGAACAGTAACCGACATATAAACAAAACCCTGAACCGACACTTCATTCTTCAAGACAACAATGTGAAAGCATTATCAACAAGAGAAGTGGTTAAATAATGAATGCTTGTCTGCACTAGTTAAAAATGGACCAGCAAATCTGTTTGGCTTACCTGTAAACATATCTAAACATCCTGAAAACATGATTAATTTAATTAAGAATCAAAATTACATAAGTCTGATTTTCAGAGGATTCAAGCATAATTTAGTGATCTGTATGCATAAGAATTGCAAATCCAATGGGGTAAGAAAAATAAACAATTCAAAGGGAAAACAAGTTTATTTTTCCAACCCCGCTAGCAAATAGTTTCTGCTTTTTGGTTGTTTTGCTTCTCAAGTAAACGCATTTAGTTTGAATGTTATATTTACTGGAAAACAAGACAAAAATAGTGAAGAAAATGATATTTTCCATGCACCTACATTCATTGCTGGAGATCAGCATCCGAAACACAACATATATACGCTGGTAATCAGCAGGATTTTGCAAAATTCAGAATTGCAGAATTGGCTCGTTTCAGTTCATAAGTGAAAATTTAAATTGAACTTCCCACAATACGTTGAATTAGAATAACAGGAAGTGGACCTTACTGAATAGAAACTCAAAGAAAGTGAATACCGGTAATGCATTCTCAGAAAATGAAATGTTCTTCAACTATGTAACACCACAGTGAATTGATTTAAATATGATGAAACATGAAACATGAAAATGTAGAAACGAAACAATTTTTTTTTTTTTAGGTGGGACTTTAACACTTACCAAGTTTTATAAAGCTAACTTAAGTGTCCTTGAGCTCTGGAAAGGCACTATATAAATAAAACGTATTATTATTATTATTATTAACTTTCCAACTTCGTATTGACAAACTTAGTTGTTTTTTTTAATTACAAACTACAATTTCTTTTAATTTTATATACAGTACAGGTCAAAAGTTTGGAAACATTACTATTTGTAATGTTTTTGAAAGAAGTCTCTTCTGCTCATCAAGCCTGCATTTATTTGATCAAAAATACAGAAGAAAAACAGTAATCTTGTAAAATGTTATTACAATATAACATAATGGTTTCTGTTTTAATATACTTTAAAATATAATTTATTTCTGTGATTCAAAGCTGAATTTCCATCAGCCATTACTCCAGTCTAAAGTGTCACATGATCCTTCAGAAATCATTCTAATATGCTGATTTATTATCAGTGCTGGAAACTGTTGAGCTGCTTAATATTTTTTTGGAACCTGTGATATTTTTTTCAGGATTCTTTGATGAGTAAAAAGTTAAAAAGGGCATTTATTTAAAACAGAAATCTTTTCTACCAATATACACTACTGTTCAAAAGGTTGGGGTCAGTAAATTTTTATTCTTTCTTTTACTGAAAAAAATAAAAACATTTATTCAGCAAAGATGTGTTAAATTGATAACAAGTGATAGCAAAGATTTATATTGTTAGAAAAGATTTCTATTTTGAATAAATGCTGTTCTTTTTAATCTTTTATTCATCAAAGAATCCTGAAAAAAGTATCGCAGTTTCCAAAAAAATATGGCAGCACAACTGTTTCCAACATTGATAATTCTAATAATAAATCAGCATATTAGAATGATTTCTGAAGGATCATGTTTTTTTAGACTGGAGTAATGGCTGATGGAAATTCAGCTTTGAATCACAGAAATAAATTATATTTTAAAGTATATTAAAACAGAAACCATTATGTTATATTGTAATAACATTTTGCAAGATTACTGTTTTTCTTCTGTATTTTTGATCAAATAAATGCAGGCTTGATGAGCAGAAGAGACTTCTTTCAAAAACATTACAAATAGTAATGTTTCCAAACTTTTGACCTGTACTATACATATACATTCAAATTCAAATGACAATTCTGCATTCTGTTTTCTATCTCAATTCAAAAAAATTCAGAAACTGAACTAGAAAAGCCATTTTCAATTCAATTCTGAATGAAGCACAACCCTGGTAACCAGATGGTTGATAGGCCTTGCCATCAAACTTGTAGAAGAACTCAGAGTATTCTTAAAATTACACCAACAATAAGCCAATGATTAACAAAAAGGCAAATCATGCTAAGTTCAATTTCTGCATTATACTAAAATGATTGGAATGTGAGCACATTTATAGTCGATCATCTGCGATCAAGCATCAGCAAACTAGAAACCGCACATTTGCTACCAATGAGATGGCAAGGAGATTGCCTGTATTCCACACCTACTCGTTAAAAAAGCTCCCATTCTCTCATCTGTTCCTTCACTTTAGTGGGCTTGCGTTTCTTTGGCCTACTTTGCGAGGAAATTGATCCGTTAAACGTGTCAAGGATAAGAAAAGGAAAAGCGTGTATGCATGCAACATGGCTGACAGGAAAGGCCATTCAAGGTTTGCTGTGTATAATTAGATACATGGTCACCATACAGTCATATTTTTTTGCCACTCAATTTCTGTTTGTCGTATAAAGTGGCTGAGCTTAAGCAGAAGAAAAATGATGAAAAGAAAGGGAGCAATAAAGAATGACATGAGTGTGCCATCCATCCCTGCAGGTCTCTGTGGCGTTGTCGGAGAATGGCACCTGTTCTATAAATACTGCCACAGGGGGAGCAGCGGACGAACTCAGGTCAGTTAACCTCCTTGAAGAATTTCATCAAGGATAACAGAGAATACGTCTATAAATACATGCATGTCAGTGAAAACGAGACTCTTTACATAGAAATCTCACCGTTAGGTAGGTTTGGGATGAAAATATTCACAAATTTCTCCGAGCATTGTGAGGGCAAGGCACCACAGCCTGCATCACTTCGCTTTCACTTAGCTCTCCTCCGAGACCACCTGGCCCCGTTTGGCTCTAGGTGCCGTGTGTGGCAACATATGCATTCAGACAACAGCGCTCTCTATAGGCCGGTTAGGATGCAGGGCTGCTTATGTAAGAGTAACAGCAGGGAATCGCAGCCAATTAAAATCCAGCCTCATTAAAGAGTAGTCACCTACCATTAGGGACACTTGCCTGCTGTCATGCAAAATTCTGATACAGGCCTTGAAGGACCGGCAGGAGAGTGAATGGAGGGAGGATAAATATTAAAAAATGCTAGGGTAAATTTGGGAGGGTAGATTTGAGACCTTTTCCACAGGTGCATGAAAATTTAGCTTATTTAATTAAAAAAAAAAAAAAAAAAAAAAAAAAAAAAAAGTATTTGTCAGTGCTGATGAGCGCTCGTAGGCAGCGCACTGATCTGTAGCGACATTGCATCTTGGGAGTCCCGAGTTCGAGTCCTGGCTCGCAGACCTTCCCCAACCCCATCCCCCTCTCTCTCACCCACTTCGCTTCCTGTCCTATCCAAATATACAGGCATAAAATGGCAAAAATAAATCTAAAAAAATAAAAAATAAATAAATAAATAAATTGAGTAAATACAGTAAAAATAATATTTGTGGACCAAAAAGAAAAAATCCTGTACACACCTACAGTTAGTCCATGTGATAATACAAATGTTGACATGATTATGCTTGGCAAGGAATTGCTGAAACTGTGCCACAAAGCATATGTCATTTGAAGTTCCTTTTTTCCTGATGTCAAACAAACATACAAACCACTTCCTAACACTTATAAATGTGTCATCAAACCTACAACAGCTGACAAAAAAATAACAACCTGGCATCCATTATCACAGTCTAAAAACTATTTGTCAGATTCAAGCATGCTCAATATTTATATACAAACTGTGTTCATGATGTCGCTGTTGTCCAAAAATGTCAGAATTTTGTAAAGTCTTCACTTGTGAAGCTATCTTCAAAAACCTTGATTTCCAGTGTTACACTGCACTCAGAAGTGGTTTGTAGATTCCAATTAAATCCCAGAATTTGAACTGATGTAGCAAACAGGATACAGAACCGGAATATGAATTTAAACAAGGCAAATTATAATGAATTACAACTAATGTATCAAACCCAATAATGTAATTCTTAGCAAGAAGGAGGAAACTTTGAAAGTTGGCTTGAGAGCCTTATTTAAAAGTTTAAAAGAAAAATGTAAAAGGCTTGACGTTTGAAGATTTTATAATCCTTTTAATCCTTATGTTTACTCAGCAAACAACATTGAACCCATTCATTTTCATTCTATAAAAAACGAACGTCATACATATTTGGAAAGACATGAGGGTGAGTAAATGGCGGCAGAATTTACATTATTGGATGAACAATCCCTTTAATTTTCTAAAATGCCTGTTGAATCTCTTGGAATTCAATAAATTCCGCTTCCTGTCATTTGAACACAAATCCCAATTCAACATCCTGTGTGCTGTGGTCATTTCAACTCATATTCACAAGAAAGTAAGTCAGTTGTTCAATTCTGAAATTTGCTCAACTCTGCTGGATGTAAGGCTAAAATGCAAAGAAAACTCTTGAAATATTGTGGGCTGAGACAGTCGAACAGATTGAATCGGCTGACAAAAACATCATAACGCCGCAATGCATTTAGCTGCAGCATAAATGGGAATCTTAGAGATTTTTATTGAGTATCCTAGTTCCTGGTAGTGATAAGATGAAAAAATCATCTCAATGACTAGCACTAACATCCATCAGAGATCCACCGCTTTCCAAGCAGAGAAAGCGGGTGGTTCTGTGATAAACTCGGTCTATCAGCTCTCCTAACATGGACAGGAGTGACAGGAAGCAACCCTCCAGCTCTAGACGGGCCTGTCACAGCGGCTCGTCACAGAGGCCTGACTGCATTGCCTTATTTGATCATGACGGATGTCACAGCATGTTCATATATCCATTATGCCCTGCGACGGTGGGTCGCAATCAAACAAAAGCCCTGCGCAGACACCTGATGCGCACACCGGCCAAGAGTTTCGTCACCTGCTAGGTGGAAGTCCAAAGTGCAAATCCTCTTGTTTGCACTGACCATGGAAACCACCGTAAAGCCTTGCTTGGGAGGGAGTGGAAAGAGGGACGGCGACTGATCGGAGAACAGTTCAAGTGTTGCTCTGAAAACAAAGCAGGGTTTCACTAAAGGACTGCTTATGAAAAAACAAGACAGATGTGTCCTGGGAGCACCACAATTGAAAGTGAAAGTGTGCAGAAGCCAAGGCCCTTACTGAAACATGATGTGGCCGACAGAAGCGAAGTTTAATCTTCAGTAGGGCAGCCAGGAACAGAGCACTCCAAAACAACTGCTGCCAATGCTAACACGCTGTCAACAATGCAAACTCACACCAAATCACCAGGCCATTTTTGGTGCGTAAAAAGCCGAAACCAAATCGGCTGGTTTTCTCGTTCACATTTATCTGTGACACTGGCCAACCTACCCTTAACGTAAAAGGTTTAGCGCAAAGACACGGTGGAAACTACACATTGTGCTCCACTCATATGCATGTAAATGTAGGAGAATGAACATTTCTACTTCTGCTGCAGACTGAAGTTTAAACTTTGACCTGTATGACAGGAAGACTTGAGACCAACAGAGGATCTAAACATCATAGATTGACCTCTTGGCTAGAATTAGTTTACTTCATTAAACTAAGAAATTACAGGCAGGGCACAAAAGAAAAACTAAAGAAAACACAATGTCAAAAAGCACTGAAAAAGAGACAATATATAAATAATCAAAAAAATAACTAACTGAATGAATACAATTTTATTCATCACATAGATAAATAGCCTCAGGCTCTGTCTCTGAAGTAAAATAAATATTAGACGAATAACCTAAAATTAGAAATGTTGCCTTGGAAACTAACAGAAATAAAGTTGAAGTACTAAAATTGCAAAATCTAAAACTGAAATAAAAAGCTAAATGGAAGTATTTAAAAATTGTAATAGAATTAAAGAAATGAAAATTGTTACAGAAATTAAACTGAAAATTTAAAAATAAAAGCCAATTCAAAATATGAATAAATACTATAATATGTAAATAATACTAAAATGACACCATTGCGGTGTTGCATGCTTGATTGAGGATTGATGTTTAAAACTGCTGCAGCGGTCATTCAACTCATCTTTATAAAATCTTCAAGGTTGAAGCCAGAATAGTGCGAGTACGTCACCAGAGACCCTTATACAACTGCTCACCTCAAACCATTAACTAGCAAGAAAAATATGCAGCCCAGTGCAAGAACCTCTGCACCAGTTACAGACCAGAATCAGTTCTACAATACTGTCCATTCCAACAGAGGATACTTCATTCTGGGGGACAAATTCTAGCTTTAATCTGTTTTGACCAAGTACAGAGAGCGACAAGGCCCAGTGCACCCGGCCCTTCCATAGCCTGATAAGGGCTTCAGGGCAGACCAGAGGCAACACAGACCGCATGGACAGCGGGAAAGGGTGGAGCGGCCAGCTCAGTGAAGCGAGAGACAAAATGAATGGCACTGGCAGGAAGTCATGGCCCTGTCAAACTAAGCCATCGAGAAGCTGGATAAAACGTACTCTTTACCGAGCAGGGATCAAATGGGTGAAGAAGCGGATTAGGATGAGTTAAAATACAATGATTAGAACAAGAGTTTGTGAATGACTTCTGAACAAAATCTGAACTGGGCCAAACATCTTATGTCCATACGATAGCAATATACAGTATACAATAATGAACAGTCCATTAAATCCATTACGACATGCTTGACAATTTATGTTAAGGTTGCATGGGTGAAAGCATCTCATAAAATTTGGTTCATAAAACACACTGTTAACATTAACAGTATGATTATATCATCAGCACAACATCTCCATAATTGAGAGCATGCATGAGATTACAACCTGGTGAAGATCTCATACTTGGATCCCATAAGATGACAACAAGATACAGCATATTTTTGAATGCTTCTTGATTACATAATTAGGAATCTCCAGGAATTTCTTAAATGAGCAATCATGCTTAAGTGATATGGCTACACTAGTAAGTTATGCATATGCATAGGTGTTTTGTTGCTACCAAACTTTTGAATGTGTAGAACCAAAGACCTCTAAGAAGATCCGAGAAGCTAAACGACACAGACTAACCTCTTGCAGGGAAGCAGACCAGCATATTTTAACACTTCCAATTTCTTATTAAAAACATATCATAGCCTGTTTCCTATATTTTTGCAGGCCTAACAAACCTTTAGTCAGTTAAATCTCCAGAAGCAGGCCTAATCTCTTTTACTACTGTTAAGGTTGGTTAAAGGCTAAAAACACAACACTACTTTGTTTTCAGAGGTCATACAGAAAATATGTTTCTCTGTGCGACCGAAATTATTTAATATCTCACATTGTGAATGACATAACATACAGATTTCAGTTCAAAAGGTCACAGCTACATAAAAACTCTGAGCTTTCAAACAATACACAACACATTACTAGAGCACTGAGTGCAGACAGCAGGAAATTCATAAACTTAACTTTAATAATGTACTTTTTTTTTGCAATAACATTTAAACAATTATTGTTAAGCCAGTGACCTCAGAAGAGAAAAATCAGCAATTAAAATGTTTGTCCTATTAATTTAAACCAATGCATCCAGTACACTTGCTTTCCATTTTGCAGCCCATTGAAAATAGAACACTGTCCCAGTATGTTTCAGCGTGGAAGTGTGCAATGAAAGTCATTGAAAAATAAGACAAATTTTACATTTCACTGAATTCAACAGTGAATTTCCATTACCTGTAGCCCTAGCAAACTAGAGGCACAAAGAGACGATCCTAATGAAATAGGCATTGGGGCTGCGAGCTTGAATCAGATTCAAAACAGCCCTGCCCTGAAAGGCACAAGTAGGATTATTTTCTGGACTAAATTAAAAAAGCTCTAGATGACAAAAATTACTTCGAAAGGTTTGTAAGAGAATATCAGAAAATTCTCAAACACTTTTACATAAGTAACTTGCATTGCATTTTATCAGTTCATGCATTTCCTGGGAATCAAACCCATGATCTTGGTGTTGCTAGCACAATGCTCTACTGTTTGACTACAGGTAGATCATAGAGGGGATTGATTCCCAGGGAAAGCATGAATGAAGAAAAAATGATAAAGAAAAAACATTTCAGCACAGGAATATTGCCACACAGAGACAATGCTCTTGTACATCCAAGCCACAAGACAAGATAGCACAAATTTGGCCGAAAATCATTGCATATACACTGTGAATATCTGAAATAGCACCCAGCCCTGCTAATAACCACAATTTTTTAAAGCTTAACTATCTAGACTAAGCTGTTTTTACAGAGTGAGACGCTGGTTAACACAAAGCAGCTATAGTATCAGCAATGTAGCAACTATGTGTTCGCAAAGCCTATTAAGGTCTCGGCTAATCCAGACTAGCCAAGACTTATCCAGAGTTAGGCTGACAGTTTTAACTTATTTAGGATGGGCCATTAATAGGATGACTGAGCACCAACAAGCTGCTTTTTTTATACTTCCTTTGGTGGCACAGGGATAGCGAATGGGAGAGAACTTTTACTTATTAATTCTCATAGCGGTAAAGGTCAATCTCATGTATTTTCACAGAGGTCACAGAGCCACATAGGAGCCAGTGTGTCCTCAGAATCATTCCCTGTTACAGAACTGCTCCTTTTCTTATCCAGGGTTCAAGAACGCTTATGCAAAGCTTGGGTTGCGTTGAAAAGCTTGCGTGGTGACAACTTCAAATGAAAGGTAAAATAATCCTGCATACAGGTGGTTCACCAACGTTTCAATTAACAGATTCAAAATAACAGAGATCAAAATTTCAAGTCAATTAACCCTTCCTCACACTCCCCCGGTTAGCTTCACAGAACATCCCAGAAATCTCTTGGAAATTTCTATTAACATTTTCAGCGAAACATGCTCATGAACGACACATTAACATCTAAAAATCCCACAGAAACCGAACAAATGCTCATCAGTCAACTAAAGTCTTGTTTGATATAGATAAGAAGAGATATATTCGGTTTAATGAAACAGTACGGTTGTTAAATGTATCTACGTCAAACACATGCATCTTCTCAGGAATCCTGTAGACATTTAATTTCAGAAAAAAAAAAACATTTTACTAAAAAGAAATCATATTATTCATGGAAATCTCAAGTTCATTCCAATGGGATGTTCTGTAAAGCTTCTCCGACATGGTAACTGTAACCAAGGTGGGCGGGGTTTAGCGAGGGTCAATTGGACATCATTTCAGTACAATTTCACCAAAACTCACACTGCTGTCCATCTCTCCCTATCTGACTTTGTCATCAGCTCATGGTTTCATCCTACTGTATGATCCATTTTAATACTCAGCTCATTTTGTGGTTTCAAGAGGAAAAACAGTCCTGACTAATAGGAAATGAATGAAGGCTGTCCGTGTCAGATATCACTGCTTACCAACTTACTGAGTCATAGACAGAACAGCAACCAAACTTCACGGCTTGATAAAGCATCCAATTCTCCTTCCTTGGGAGTAACCAGAGTCCAGTGTGCAGAGCACTCACGCCCTCATAAGGCAATAACTGTCCACCATTTTGAGATAATTCAACCCAGGAATACATGCTAAAAGTGCAACACGACCCAAATTTGACAGGTGGCACAGACTGAAGTGGTAATGCTCCCAAGATGCACACGTTGATTGATGTTTTGCACTCAAGGCTGATACTTACATGCTAATTGATTTTTTTCTCATTAACTTCGAGATTATCAAGGGGAAAAACATCATCTGCACCTACTGAAAAGCATTTATACGTCCATCACTAAAGCAATAAACGCTCAGCTGACATGCTCACAAACCTCAGCCTGATTTCCCTAATATCTGAATACTGTAATCTAACAGGATTCATGCAGTTGCACAAACCACAACACATTCTCGTTTAATTTGCACTTACTGACACTGTGCAAAGCAACTCTGCCATACAGTACAGTCATCCTCAATTGCATTTTCCTCTCTACCTGCATGCAACATGCAATATCATACAACAGACCACTTGGGTTGACTCATAACACAAAACTGACAGCTAGAAAAACAAACCAGCCAGTATACAACCATTTCGCCTCTGATGTACACTAACATGTACGTGCACACAACAGAGAGCATGCTGAGATTTGTGTGTTGTTGCATGCCAGGCCCTGTCCAGCATTCGGGCCGCATATGCTAAGGCGCTAACGACTTAGCACTATTCGCTAACGCCGATTGCCTTCAAACTATTCACTTGGATAAAAAAAAAAAGAAACAAGCCACCGCAAGCACCTTAAATCTACGCTACAAAACCGCCACCGCGATAACACAGAGGTGGCATGTTTAGCGCCACAAGTCACCGCTGAAAACCACAGCGAAACCTGTCGACTGACTGTATATATGTGTGTATGAGTGAGTTTAACGGCGGCGGCAACGGCGGAATTCGTACCGAGCAGGAGCAGCTTCAACTCCCGTCTCGCGTCGCGTTTGTCTCGACGCAGCTGCTTATCGATTTCGGCGTTGATTCGTTTCGACTCCTTGGCCTCTTCGCTCAGGCAGCAGGCCATCATCGACTCTAAAGTCATCCCCACTGCTTTACTGTACACAGCCCGGCCTCGTCGGGGCTTCAGAAACGAGAAAAAACAAAACAAAAAAACACGAAAATATCACTCAGTTCGAGTGGCCTCAGGAAAAAAGGCGGATGAAAATGAAATAACCCCCAATCCTCCTCTGAGGAAAAATATTAAGAAGAAGACGGGAAAAAATGAGAAGGGAGGTGAGGAGATGATCTGAAGGGGGTTTGAGAGTGGGGGAGGGGGTCGGGGGCCTCGCGCGCTGCGTTCAGTCCTCTCGCGGTGAGCGCGAGCCTCTACCCCGCGTGCGGACCGCGGCAAAATCACGGAGGTAAGAGACGAAGAAAAAACCGGGAGGATGAGGAAGGGAGGGCAGCGTCGTCGACGACGACGACGA
>JAFVLL020029267.1:0-30496 GCA_021397915.2 Tor tambroides | reverse complement strand
ATCACCTGTATATATATATATATATATATATATATATATATATATATATATATATTTAGGGATCCAACGATTATAGATTTTGTTAGTACGTTTATTGTCTGAGGAATAATAACAGTTTTACAATTATGACGATTATTATGCATTTATTCATTTCACAACATTACTAATGTATTAAATAACATGAACACTCTTTAGATATTAAAGTCTTATTTATTGCTGGGTTTTGAAACAGAAATAACACAGTAACTAATAATACAGCACAAAATAATAAACAAAAGTCCATCTCTCCCATTGGAATTAAAAAAAGGTGACCTCTGCACTGTAAACGTCCATGACAGTATTTCTCTTTTGAAAATAACAAATATAAATAGATCACAAAAGTATTTAATGTTTTCAGTTTGTACATTCTTTACATTTCTTTTGGACCTGGGGTAGAGAATTTGGAGACATGGTGAAAAAAAAAATCTTGTTAGTTTTTAATTATGAATAATACTAGCTACAACAGGGATAGTAAATAATAAAGTATTATTAATATACGACTAATATTAACTTTATCCCACAGGGGAAACTGTTACTACTGATGGAAATAAACTGAAATATTAGCCTATTGTAATCAACTGTCATCCATATGTATTCATTTTAATAATCTTTATAATAATTCATATGATTTTAAATGTGGCCTGAGAAAATGATGTCTATTATTTTGGTTTGAGAGATTGGAGATCGCGCTGGGCATGTAGCCTATACAAACATTCAGGAGGACACAAACTTCTTGAGAACACTGCCCTGTGACTTTTATTAATAAAATAGATAGCCTACCGGAGAGACGCATAGACGCAGGTAGGCTAACTCACATAGGCAACTGTCACCTCTCTCACTCTCTCTCTCTCTCTCTCGATCGATCGAATAATTAATTCAAGTAGCTAAATGTTATAGTTAATTAATTCAAATAAATGTGATCTTACCGCACTAGTTCATCTCTTTCTGATCTGAAGCGGTCAGAATTTTGAGCTAACGAGCCGTAGCTTCACTTCAGGTGGTTCTTGCCTTCACGTTGTGCATTAAAATCATTCAATGTACAGCTAGGCGTGCATTATCCCTTATGTATTCGCTCTTTAGCTTTTTAGCCGTTTTTACGGCAATATTTAAATGACACCCTGGTCATTCTTGGTGTTCCCAAAATGGTCCCACACTATCGACAGCCATTTCTCTGGTGGAAATAAAGCTTCGCTGTTTGACCCCTGTATCACAGTTAATCTAATGCGTGTAGTAGCCTCCGTGTCTCTGATAAGCACATCATTTTAAGCTGGTGCACCGCTAGTGTAACTTTGTTTCCATTTTGCGCAAGCTGCAACAGTTCTGTTCTGTGTAACAGAAGCACTCGGTTTAGCAGAACCTTTACGATTAATTAACCGTGACATTTTAAAGCGCGGTTAATCGCAAAACCCTAATATATATATATATATATATATATATATATATATATATTATTTATTTTTATTATTTTTTTTAATTATTAAATATTTATGCATTACTGTTCATGAAAAAATACAAAATACAGTAAAAATACAGTAAAAACAGTAATATTGTGAAATATTATTACAATTTAATATAACTGTTTCTGTTTTTATATATTTCAAAATAATTTATTCCTTTGATGGCAAAGCTGAAGACTGGAGTAATGGCTGCTGCTGTCAAATAATCATTCAGAAATCATTCTAAAATGCTGATTTGGTGCTCAAGAGACATTTCTTATTATTATCAATATTGAAAACAGTTGCGAGGCTTAACATTTTTGTGGAAACTGTGATGCATTTTTTTCTGAGGATTCTTTGATGAATAGACAATTCAGAAGACCAGCATTTATTTAAAACAGAATTTTTTTGTAAACATCGTAAACTGTCTGTTTTGATCAATTTAATGCAGTGCGAAGTTAATAAACATTATAAACTGTCAGTTTTGTTTAATTTAAAGCAGTGCAAAGTTAATATTAACATAATATTGTTTTGTCTATTTTTTGATAAACTAACATAACAAAACGAAGCCAAAGCAGAATCAACTGAGCAGCGCAGAGACTGAAAGTCAGTCCAGAATGCAGCAAACACAAAAAAGCAAAATATCTCCGCTCTTGAAATGCTGTTTAACCAATCATATTTGAGGACAGTGTAAAAAGAGCTTATAAGAATTAAATAAATTGTAAACATTTATGTATGTTATTTACAATAATTAAAGTAATTACATTTAATAAAACACAATTCTACAAGAGTTTTTTTTTTTAAGTTATATAAAGTATAGCATGACACTGTACTTTTTTGAGTGGAAAATTATGTTGGATGGTATCAAATTGTATCTGAACAGTTGAGAGAAGAACTGGGTCAGCCGTATGTAAAAACTGACATTTGGGAGGAGTGCGTCCATATATAGCTGCAGTGGCTTTGTAATGATCAGCTGTATGAGCTGATAGATAAGCCCTGTACCTCTCCCACCAACACCCACACAGACACGCCCAGCTCTGATACCAGTACACACACATATACGCACACACAGTCGTCCCTCACCTGCCTGTAAACCTTTCCTGCACTGTTTTCCTGTAACCGACTCCTCCAACTTCAGTGACAACATTTCCAGATTAATATCTCCATATGATGGGAAAAATATGTGGCAGTCTAGGATGTGCACAAACTAATTTGTTTGTCACTAGAGGGAAGATGTTACTGCGCTTCAAAATGCTCATCTCTGTGGCAGCGCAATCACCATCTGAAGCAAAGGCGGCTAATAAAATCAACGGAAAAAGCCTGTTGTGAGTTTGGTGCGGTTTTCTAGTGGGCTCTAATTTGCTTTAATTCATGAATGCAACACACTGCAGAGACTGCCTGGCTGCTCGCTGCTGTCCTGAGGAGGGATCCTGCCGTTGCCATAGCAGCATAGCCTCGGCTCCATGTGAGGGATACAAACACACCGCTACACAAACCCTCGTACGGCACACAGACACGCGCACACATCGAGTCTAACCCCCCACAGCGAGGGAGCTGTTGTGAGACTGTGTGGCGTCAGCCCCCATTCCTGCCCGTACCCAGCCCTCCAGCAACACTCTGCCAAACGAGCGTTGGTCTACACTAACAAACCTCACCTAATACCACACGCTCCACAGCGAAAATATCACTGTCTAATTACGCTGCCGTTAACGTAGTTCTAGCGAATTTGAATCACACAGTCGACACCTCAATTACTTGCGTAAACAAGCCGTTTTAACCACGTCATCGTCACAGAAGAGTGGAAGATCTGAAATACAAGAATGATACTTCATTAAAGGGAAAAATTTACCTAAAAATGACATTCTGTCATTATTTACTCACTCTAACGTCGTACCAAACCAGTATGACTTCAGTTCTTCTGTGGAAGACAACAGAAGATATTCTAAGAAATGTCTTGGTGTTTTTTGTCCATACAGTGTAGGACAATAGTAAGCAAGTGTTTGACTATCAACATTCTTCAAAAACATCTTCTTTTATGGTTCACAGAAGAAAGTCTGTCATACTGGTTTGGAATGACATGAGGGTGAGTAAATGATGACAGAATTTTCATTTTTCAGTAAACTATCCATTTAAAGTCACTTTTGTACATGTATGTTATAGATCTTTTTTTTTTGACCTTGTAATGTCATAATTAATCTTCCAATGAAACACTGGACTTTTCTCTAATGACATACACAGGACTTCTCCAATCATTATCTCCAATCCGCCTCTTTCTTACAATCGACTGCAAAGTAGGGGTGGGCGATATGACCAAAATCTTATATCATATATGAGTAATTTTACTTCACGGTAACGATAGATATTATAATATATATATATATATATATATATAAATGATATGGTTATTTATGCTTCAAATAAGGTCTTTATGATATAATTGAAAAATTATCATAAAGACCTTATTTGAAAAATTTTTGATACCACAGAAATTTTGTAATACTTGTCACCAGTGGCAATATCACAAAAAACTAATACTTGCCTAAATAAACACACACACACATACTGTATAAGTAGGCAAAAATTCTCTTTCGATGCTGATTGCATTTCAACAGCTTTAAATCACTTGTTTTTTAACTGCAATACTTAAAAACAGGTGTTTTCCCGACCATGTAGTGCAGCAAAATCACATGACCGTGTAACCGCGATCTGTTGCTATTTGCACTTGATTGTGACTTCAAGTACTTCTTTCCGTACAAAAGTTTTGCAGAAAGGAAGATTATCCATGAATAACAACTTAAATTTCAGTCCTCTATAGAAACACGTTTCCCTCATTTATAACACTTTTATTCATTTAATTTGGTCACTATGGATTACTATTGCAATGAAAGAGCTGCAATATCTTCAAAAATGTCTTCTTTGCATTCCACAGGAAAAATAACGGCATGCATGTTTGGACGACATGAAGGTGAGTAAATAATGACAGAATTTTCATTTCTGGGAGAACTATTCCATCCACGTCCAGTTTCTTCTTGCCTCCGAAGGCTGCGTACCAGCCGTGCAATGAATATATCAACAACTGCTGAGACTGTTCTCTTTGAAGGACCAACTCTAATATGTTTAGACTGCAACATCACCATCTTCCATGTTTTTTAACCAGCCTTGTTCCCAACCCCCCAGTGACAACTCTTTCTTGACCCGGGACGCAGCGGGGGGAAGCCCAGATTCGTAGAGATATTTACGAGATGGAGCGGAGTGTAATTTCCTGCCAGCCTCCACTAGTTCCGCTGAAAAAACAGGGGAAAGGAAGCACATTTCTCCTGGGAGACAACAGCCAGGCCGACTGAATGGCTCTGACTCTTAAAGGAACAACAACACACGATCATTCATCTGTCCAACATGCAAACAATAGCTCTATGTCGTCAAGCACGCTTCATTAGGACAAATCTACATATAATTTACTGGCAGGAAGACAATAAACCACAACGGCTCAAAGGTCCACAGTCACATATCGCACCTAAGCTAGGTGTTATGATGAACTTATAACCTTGAAAAGAAAACTTTTTCAGCTCTGATATGGCTGCGGAGGGTGGAAAAAAAAACAACTTAAAAACGCGGTTACTGAGTAATTAGAGTAATGAATGGCACTGAGCTGTTTAGAATGACCCCAGAACGATTCAAAGTCTAAATTGGCCATAAAACAATTTAAGAAGAAAACCATCATCCCTCTCAGAGACAGTGCACACCAGCACAGAGCATGTTGCCATATTCATTTGCATAGCGCATGACAGGACCTGTTGTTTTGTACATGTTCTTGTTTTTACATTTAATCTTGCAAGATCTGTGGACGCTAATTCATTAAAGCTACACTCAAACAGAAGCAGAATACAACAGTCACATTCGTACTAAATACATTACATACACAGTTCTTTTATTGAAGTGACTGATACACACAAAGTTGACTCTCCATTTTCAAGGCTCACAACTGAATTGAGAGCGAGTTCATGTCATTGCATCACTGACACGCATAGCATGAGGCATGCGCTTCACAAGACTTTTGTGTCAACTGAGAGCCACCATGTTAGCACATACAACTGTCAATTTCAAATGCTAAAGAAGAAGCATTAAATATATGGTTTATTGTTCACACTCTTCCTATAACTCCTCCTGCAAACTAATTATTGTGCCAACTTGTTGAAATGAAAAAACCACAAGAGTAACATAAGATATAAGGTGCAGGTCAACCACTTTAAAGCACTTCTTTAGAAGTATTTAAACAACTGTTAGAAAGCACTAACAAGTTCTTGACAAACTTTGTGTACAGTCAAAGGGAAAGTCTGTGTACTTTAAGTGAGTGAACAAGTAATACCGAGGTGTTAATTATATTCTCAACATTTAATATTTCTTTCACACGGAAGCATTAACGTGTGAAGATTTATATAGTGTGAAAGTGAGTGTTTTTAAGAGAAAGTGTGTATGTGCTGTCAGTGTTTATCTGGTTCCAGGAGTCATTATGCCTACTTTCTACTATCCCAACTATGAGTAAACCCTCTGTAGTTCCCTTGAAAAGTGTAAACATTGTGGCTCTTTTTTAATGTTACTCTGTTTATTTGAGCAACATTGACTCCAACCAATGAGGTGTGTTTGGGACATGGCTACCTGTTTGGAAGTTTAATGGTGGGCAAGTGTTTAGGAAAGCTGTTTGTAAACTTTTCCTTAAAGGCAAAGTGTGTAATTTTTGCTGCATCAAACTGAATTTGGAGCCACTAAATAAAATTCTGCAATTCCGTCTGGTACCACTAGTGGTGCTAAACTTGCAAATTTCACCTTTAAGGGAGAAACCAAAGGAAGGCCAAAGACAGAACATCTGCATCTTCAAAAAGCAGTAGCATAGAGGAGAATGAGTGGACATGAAACTTATTAACAGCTTCAACAATAAACGAACAAACTGCAAACCCGGATATTACTCAAACAGAATACAAAAGTGGGCCACTAGATTTAAAGATAACTGACAGTTCATAATCACATTTATATATCAAAAAAAGGTCTAGTAAAAGTGCACATTAAAGATCAAATACAACAATCATCTCACCAAGCAGTCAAATCAGAAATGCTGCAGATGATGTCACAGCACTTAAAAGAAACTGTAACCATTTCAAAGTAAACGTTCAAACTTCAAAAGAACTTTACGTGTGATTTGAAATAATCAGATGGAAGCTGGTTAAACCAATTAAAGCAAGACAATTTCAGTCAGGGTTTGATTCATCCGAACACTATCAGACGATACAGCACCACAGAACCCTTTCACTTTGGGAATGATAAGACAACAATCAGAGAGAGCTAGTGACGAGCCTCCTCGACTTCATCTTCAAAATCAGCCTCCATGAGATTCTAACGCCCTCAGTGTGAGGTAATATAAGGGCCCCAAACAACTAAGCCATTAAGGTTTTATCTCCTCTGGCTCTGGCTCAGGCCCTCCTCAGTAGTTTACCTGCATCACTCAAACACATCCAGCTTATCTGAAGCGCCCTCGCTTTGCGTGCCGCTGCCTCAGTAATCACCGGTAGCTACGTTCAGTAGCTCAGTAAGCTTCTTACGCCCTTCCCCTCCAGATTAACCGTTAGAGGCGGCAACAGACACGCTCAGTTCAGATAAAAACACAGCACCTGTGTGGACAAATACTACTGCAAGCAGCCAACCGCTAGCCGGCTTGCTGCACACACACACATGCTCACACACACAGTGCACAAAGCTGATTGTTCTAACAGAGGTGGCAGATATCACAAAGTGAGAATAAAGAGATATGAAAGTCCATACATCAGCTATTAATATTACTGATTAACTTCAGGATATGATCCCTGTCTGTGGCATTGCCATGTAACAGAAACAGAGCAAAAAAATTCAGCAAAAATGCCCTCTTGAGAGATGAATCTTTCAACTACTCCCAATTTCTTTCTGACCTTCACGGACACTGAACTAGTTTTGTCGTCTACATGATCGATGAAGCATCCTGGAAAAGTGAAAATAAGGAGCGTGTGGCGTATTTTGCTCAAACATCTGCTACAGACAATCTGTGACCTTACATTGCAGCTCGGAGTCCAACAAACCAAAACAATCAATTCCAACCATTTCACATTTCCTTGTACTTGCTCTTTATTTACTTTCTGAGAAACAACCGTGACAGAACTAACAGCAAGTCACTGTCCTTCTTACCATCTCTAATGCAATTCAGAGAAAAATGCATCAAACCGTGTAATTCATCAGCAGTGGCGTGTCATCCTCTGCTTAACTTTTCACTGAATAACCTTCTTTACGCTTTAGGTGCAGAACAATTTCAATCATCCCGTAATGTTAATGAAACCTTTAAAGGGATAGTTCATCCAAAAATTACTATTTTGTTATCATTTAGTCTATAGTGTTAGATGTTAGGCACAGTCTCAGTCACCATTGACTTTCACTAAATGGAAAAATGATGCAATGAAAGTGAATGGTGACTGAGTCACTAATATCTCCTTTTGAAGGACAGAAAATCACACAGAATTATAACAATATGAGAATGCAGAACTTTCATTTTTGAGTAAACTATCCATTTAAAGTAACATATAAAAGAACACATTGTCAGTTTATTTAAAATACACATTTAATTCAAAATAAGTAACATGGACCAAGCTGAATTGCACACTTACCACAGGAGATGAAATTCTACAGCCAGGGCAGTCACAGATTGGAGGATGTACCTGTAAAATTCCTTTGGACATAAGTGTCTTCAGACTTTTCCCTAAAAAAATAAAAACACCGCCATTAACCTTTTAGATTCCTGCAAATGTATGTGCACACATAGAGTACAAAACAATCTAGCATTCAAATGCAGAATTTATTTCATGTTAGCATCATGCAACAAAACCAGCTTTTAACAGAGTCATTCAGAAATGGACCTGCATCTGATGACTCCAATGAAACTGTACCAAATGCATCCCTTCAGTGACTACTTTAACAACTCCTGCAGTCATCCACCCATCTGTCAAACTCATCCATGGGACAGTGTCGCCGTGCAACAAAAGTGTTTTAAAAGGACACTCACTTTATTTATAGTAAGTGACCAAGAGTAATACCCAGAGTGCACATGTACAAAATTAGTCTTAACCAAAATGAACTGCTGTCCGAAAGAAGACTTGAAACCTCTGGAAATAAACTCAAGTAAACTGCATAAAATTCTTTAGATGAGCTGGTAAATTAGCACAGTTATTCCACATACTGTAACTTATCAAAATATGGCATTTTCCCACTTTGAATCTTTGTAAACACAAGCTGCTTCATATTATAATGTGCCACTGTATCTTAATAAAGATGTACTGCACTTCACAAACAACTCAATATAGACATGTATTTCACAACCTGAACAATATATTAACTATGAATCGATTTTTAAAAATATAATTATTTATTAAAAATAGCAAACTACTAAAGACGAAAACTGAAGTTTAACTGCAGTGTTAAAATTAGTAAAGTAAAAATCAGTGAAAACCTGCAGAGATAGGTTTGTTGCACTTATTGACCACTAACTGATAAAGAAAATCGAGCTAAATCTCTGAAAAGTCGTAAACTGAATAGAAATGACAAATGATCGTGACGACTGAATGGATAGAAATAAAAATGTTATTACGACACAATGATAAAAAGCACGAACCAAAACTATTTATTAAGCAGATATCTCTTTACAGTTACTACACATAATATAAATCACGTTTGGTGTTTTAGACCTCAGAAAAGTGTACCGGTTGAAATCTTGGTAAACACAAGTTGCTTAATCCATAACTGCTTGATAATGTGCCACGGTGTCATAATCCTGCTCTACTCCACTTCATTACAAAAACAACTTCACGTTGAAGTGAAATTCAGTCAGAAAAGTTTTGAATACAAGTAAAAAATCTTTGCCTTTAGCTGTACAATCCACGTGCGTAAAAACGACTTTTCACCTTTTTTTTCCCAACAGCGCGAATCCAAAGCCGTTCGACTGAAAGTACAGCGATATCTTCTCTAATGGACTAAAGTAGTTGCTGTTCAGCAACTCGTACTTTTTTATCCATAAAAAGAGCCGTTCTATTCATTCACGAACACGACAGAGTCTAAACGAACCCTTATTTCAAAAGTAATATCCATTCGGCTGCAAGCGACATTGACTTACCTTTGTGCCTAATGCTCCGTTTCCAGTCTTTGGCTGTCTCTCTTCCACTCACAAACTGGAACTCGTTTGGGGTGAGCCACTCAGCCCGGTATTTGATGGAGGGCCCTTTGCTGCCCTGGCACAGTTTGTTAATGTACAGTAGTGCTTTGTTTTCCCCGCATTCCACTTCGATACAAGGCTCCCCGTTGTCGAAAAACGGCTGAAAGTCCGGGATAGACGAGAAGCTCTCCAGCATGAAGTCGTCCGAGTGGTGGTGAAGGTGCTGCTGATGCAGCGCGGCGTCGCGAAAGCCAAAGTACGCGCGCTGATGATGGGCGAAAATGTGATCGTACGGCGGCGGATGAGGGGTCACCACGGGGATAGCGGTGGCATTTAAAGGGGCCAGGTATTCGGGTTGGTTGAAGGCGGCTAATGCCATGTCTTCTCCATCCAGTCTCTCCTTTTTGATGGCAGGCATGTTACCCGAAGCGGAGCGCCGGTAACGAGTGATTAGCAGTTCATGTGTCCCAACTTGTGTCCCTCTTCGCGGAGTTCCAGGCGCACCGGTGTGTTTACGCACGACTCCCGCGTCGCTGGCTGACAGCAGAGCGCTTAAGTTCAGCCATTCAGCACTTCACTCTTCTCCTCAGTGCGCTGCTCGCATGACGGGTCTCCCCGCGCTCCTGCCCACCACATCTAATCGGACTAATGCCTGACATCTCCGCCAGATATTAACGCTGAGCGTGCTTTAATGATTGTTTATCCCGCGTTTCCTTTAAAATAATCACTATGGCAACTTCGCTATGTTTATTTCCTCCGTCAACTCCAGTGCTAAGTTTATTTCTGTCCAGAAAGTAATGAGGACACCACACGACTAGGATATTTTAACACATAATAAACCGTGTGTATATATGTAGTGTAGATCACGTAAAAGTTCAGTAGTACATGCACAGTGGGTAGTGAGCCAGACTGGCTCGGAGCATTTTCATATCTGACGAGGATAGAAATAATTATGCCATCTATGTGCGCTTTTTCGATTGCAAATGATGCCTGGCGCTAATGGGACTTGGGTTTTTTTTTTCTCTCTCTCTCTCTCTCTCTCTCTCGCTCGTTCGTTCTTTTAACCCCTAATACGTCGCCGAAGTCACGCTTTAGTTCACAGACCCAGACCAAACAAGATTTGCACTCTCCGCCGCTTCTCAAACTTGGCCCATTTAAACAGCGGAGGCAGCGCGAGCGCGAGCGAACTCTAGGGGGTCCGCGACGGACGAGGTTGCGTCACTATTTCCAGTCACTGCATAGAGTTCACAGAAATCATTTGATTTAGGCTTTATTTTCCATTCTCGTACAGCTACGTGGTTACTTATATTCAGTTAAGGTGATTTTTTAATCAAAAGATTTGTTGACTATAAATATACAAGCTACCATATTATGTAGAGAAAGAATGTTACAGAAAAAAACGCAGTGTATGGTAAAATAAATAACAATAACTTTAAAATATTCCATTTTAAAAGAAATACACATTTTAATATTTGTTCATGTTTTATTATGTACTTAGGTTAAAGTATGTTGCACTACATGTTATTTTCTGTTTACTTCATGTATTTCAGTCTTGTTTGTTAGCTCATGTTGTGTTTGTCAGAATGAAACTTGCAAGAAAGGCCAATTTTGATTCTTTAGTTTGATATCATTTTGAACTTAAAAGTCATCATGTGGCCTTGTTGTAAAACAATGGAGGCCGTGGTTGCCAGAACCTTACAGTAAAAATACATTCACAAAGTTACAAGTAACAGGGTGGCTGTAAAATGTTCTGATGTAACATTCATTGTATTTTCATTTTAATGTAAAAAAAAAAAAAAAAAAAAAAAAAACAGTACCATTGAAGGCTATTGAATGTTTTGGCAGCAATAAGCTGCTATATAAGCTATAATAATTTTACAACTATAATCCAAATCCTCTAGTCTCTCAAACATGATGAAAAATTGATGTTATAAAAAATAAAAGGACAAATCTTACCATTATTGGTAAACAACATTGCAAAAACAATTATGAACCTACTTTATTGCAAAATAATTTGATGAAATTGACAGTGCTATTTACACACAACATCACTATTCTTTTACACATTTAAAACAAGGTTTACTTTCAGTTTTTTTTCTTTAATGGTTTTTATCCACACTTTGAAATAATCTTTATAAGATGTAGTCTATATATAATCAAAGATGATCAGAAGATTCTCTAGGTGTTGTTGAATACTGTACCAGAGGTGCACAAGCAGCTAATGGTTTCATCATTTCAATAGGATTTCTATATTTTTTAAACTGACTAAATATTTTAAGGCAAAGATCATCATTATTGTTACTTCTGATGAATCTGCTCAGTCTTAAAACTTTCTATGCATCATTTCAATCGAAATCAAAAACCGCCCCCACAAAGACATATCACAAGAAAACTGGAAACAACCTAAAGGTCAAAGGTTCTCAGAGACCTCAGGAGATCCCTGAAACCCCAAGTGTGAGGATCCCCCGGGGAAACCCTGCCCCCGCAGGGACTCTATTTATGAAAGAGGGTTTCCCCTAAATTTACAAATGACAACGTAGGGTTCAACCCACTGTTTGGTTCAGGAAGGCTTCCCCTGAACTTTCAGCCCCCACATTATCGACAGTTCAGCAGAACAAGTCCTGTGGCATCCTCCTCTTGCTCATCAAAATGAAAGTGCCACCCACTCACACACTGCAAAAATGGTTTCACATTTCACAACATGCACGCTGAAGAAACTTCCCTGCTTTTTGTTATATAAAGTTTGGTTTACTTCCCTCTCACATGCTCACAACTACAGAGCCAAACTCAAAGCTGAATGAATGAATAAACAAGGAAAAAAAAACATTCAATAATAAATAAAATTTACAAGCTAAAATGTAAATGTGTAAAATAACTACTTATATGTTCAAAAACTTACGATCTTATAATCAGTTTTAACAATATATTGTTCTGGTTCAATGTCTATGCGTAGTAATATGTAAACAATGCTTAAGGCCACTGTCTAAACTATAGTTATGAATATCTACAACACAGCAGGAGGGAGTTGTGTTAATCCACTTGATATTAAAATGTCGGTAACAAAGTTATTCCATTTCTTTGAAATTCTATTCTATTCTTTCTATTCTTCTTTTGTAGCTAAAGCTTTTTAGATTGCAAACATCAAATAAAATCTATGAGGCCCTATTGTTGCTATCAGAATATATTTCGATACTTTGTCAAGTCATTTCACATGAATGACAACAAACATACAGTAGGCCAATATTTAATAAAGTATATGTATTACAGGTTTAGTACATTACCAAAAACTAAAATGAAGTACTTGTGAATATCTAAAAATGTTTACAATTATTTACGGATTAAAAGCAGCATCGCTTTCAGTAAAAACCTGACTTAGTTTTCTGTTGGTCTTCCTATTATTACACAATTTCTTCAGAATAATGCATGTCAATAACTTTGTTTTCTCCATATTCTCTCAGCGTAGGTCGCTGCCCACGGTCCTGTCGGATGTGGAGAACCCCCTTGCAGTCGTCCCCGCCTCCGCGCCGTTGTTGGCAGCGGCCCCGGAGCCACAGCGCTGCCGGCGGGGGAGAGAGGTAATAAATAACCCGGGGAGAGGAGCGGAGACCGCCGGGCGGTGCACAGTCTGACCTGACAAATACTCACTGGAAAACCATCAGAGAGCGAGAGCCCACCCCTAATGCTTGGAGCCAACCTTTCAGACATGAGCAGAAAAATATATAGGCCTGCCCATATTGGAAAAAAACGGCGTCTCTCTCTCTCTCCCCATCAACATTAAAACAGTGAAAATGCAGCGAGAATAATTAAAAATGTAATTCTAATTAAAAGTGTTTTACAAATAAAAAATAAAATAAAATAAACAGCACTTTTGGGAAATACCATTAAAATTATCCAAGTTCACTTGAGCTGTAGACTAAAGATATACAATATCAGTCTTCTAGAAAAAGCAATTTTACTGTATTTCACATGGAGAAGGTCGCCCACTCATGTATGCCGCCAGGTTTACACTTACATCACATGACCAGCCGGCAAAGCTACAGTAAAATAAATAAATAAATAAATATGTATGCGTGCATGCATTTATGAGATGTGAACATATGGAAACCAAAAGGGGGGGGGGGGGGGACTTAGCTGGTAAGCTACAGTAGGTACTAAATACATTTCATACATCCAGGTCAACAGGTGTCAGTATAACATTTGAAACAACTGGTACTATTGAGACAAACAAGACAAAAAAAAAAACTTGTACACTTGTACCTTAAATGCTAGGATTTCTTTTATTCAAATTATTTAGACTTTTTTTTATTTTTTTTTATTAATCTTTACATATTTTAGTTCATATTTTGGAATAAGAATCCAGGGTCGTATATTTATATATCTCCTATGTATATAGGCCTACATATGTATATGACCCTGGACCACAACACCAGTCATAAGTAGCAGGGGTATATTTTTAGCAATAGCCAAAAATACATTTTATGGGTCAAAATTGATTTGTTTTTCCTTTATGCCAAAAATCATTAGGATGTTAAGTAAAGATCATGTACCATGAAGATATTTTGTCAATTTCCTACCGTAAATATATCAAAACTTAATTTTTGATTAGTAATATGCATTGCTAAGAACTTCATTTGGACAACTTTAAAGGCGATTTTCTCAATATTTAGATTTTTTTTTGCACCCTCAGATTCCAGATTTATAATATTTAGCTTTTAGATGTATAAATCTCAATTTCAAATATATATATATATATATATATACACATACATATATATATATATATATATATATACACATACATATATATATATACACACACATACATATATATACACACACATACATATATATATACACACACATACATATATATACACACACATATATATATATATATACACACACATACATATATATATATATATATATATATATATATAAACACTATTCTTATTACTATTAATATCAGGGTTATTATAGTTAACTAAAACTAAAGTTAAACATTAAAAAAATAGTACTTGACAAAAACATTAACTGAAATAATGTATTAAAAACTTTCTTTCAGCTACAACAATTCTCATTTTAATTTAACAACTTGATGTACTACAATAACTACAACTGAATTAACTCAAACTATAGACATTTATAAAAAAAAATATTATATATATATATATATATATAAACTGATTCAAAACATCAAAAAAAAAATATTAGCATCCCAATGATAATAAAATAACAATGGAATAATAAAAATTATATAATAAATAAAGCTATATGTCTGTCAAACTAAAATCTAGTATGTAGTCTGATGCTTTTCCTTCATCTGCATTTTCTACAGGTTCTCATAAAAGGAGGCTTCTATTGGATTTTAAATGGACTCTCCAGAGGGACTTTGGAGATCACAGTTGCCAGCTCATGCAGCGCCGGTAAAGTGATGCTGTGTAATGTAAAACCCTGAGCGTCTCCTCAGGTTTGTGCTATCGTGTCGGCGCCCTCCGCTGCTCTCTGGAGATCTAGAGGCCATGGAGGCAGTCTGTGATCCCAACCGGCAGCCCGAACTACCACATGGGATTTATTTCCTAAGCTGGACGGGTGGGCGGCCTGGGAGGATACTGATTTTAGCTCAGTGTCTGAAGCTGTCAACGCCATTAAAAGCAACCAAACCTACTTCCCTTGCCTTCCCTAAATGCTTTACTTTACTGTTCTTAATGGACAAAGCGAATATGCACTCCTACATTGCCATTCAAAAGTTTTGAATTTCAGCAAGATTTTTTTAAAGGTTATTGAAAGAAGTATCTTATGCTTGACAAGGCTGCAATTATTTGATTAAAAAATACAGTGAAAACTTTTAATATATTGTAAAATGTCATTTATTCCTGTGATGCAAAGCTGAAGTTTCAGCAGCCATTACTCCAGTCTACAGTGTCACATGATCTTTCAGAAATCATTCTAATATGCTGAGCAGCTTTGTTTACAAGGACATTAGGACTATTATTGTCTGTTTCTACCACCGCTACTGTAGGCCAAGACATGACATCATGTTCTGTACTCATATAAACTCTAAATACTCACAGATAATGTCAAGACATTGATTCCAAAGCTAGCAGGTAAGCGATTTCCAAAATAGACAAAGTACATCCCTGATTATAAGCATGCTGTTAAAAAAAGGGGGAAAAAAAGTTTGCATTATTGACAACAGTGTCATACAACATTTGCACCAAGCTGTGAAAGGAACAAATTATTCCTTATCTGCAATCCATTTTATAAAAGGTCCAACAATATGTGCAGGGTATCAAAGAAAAGCTTTGATACCCTGCATTTATGGGCCATTTATTTAGGGCACAGCAATGGCTGAAATGCGCAGGATTATTCTGAGATAACCAGTGGAATGACACTTATTAAGATGTCTGCTGCTTTTTCCACAGTATCTAAGAGGAATCCAACATCAGGCAAGAAACTTTATCATGTGCTGAGAAATATAAATACATGTTTAGCGTTTAAAAAAAAAAAAAAAAAAAAGCATGGAAAATTTATTTGAAAACATGCACATAAACCTGGCTTCATATAACACACAAGCGTTTTGTATTTAAAATTTAAAATATTTAGTATTTATAATATTTAACATTTTGTTTTTTGAAAGAACTAAAAAGTCTCTATAGTGTTCAAATAAGACTATTATTGTGTCGATAAATGTATCATTTTACAAGCACATAGCAGGTTGGCCTATCTGTATGCTACAGGAAGAGTTAAACCTGCAAAGAGTAGTTCCTGATCTCTCAAGCCATATTGATTTTTCCCTCCGTGATCTGAAACCAGCAATCAGCATTGTGGTTTGAAATAGCCCTGAAACAAGAGCCAAGACGTCAATGAGTCGCCGACACGTTTCAATTAGTGCGCCGCCCAGGCCGATTTGTCCCCCGGGGCACATTGGCTCCGCAGGCTGGTCACACCAGGAGAGATGTTCCACAGGGGTACGTGATTTAGGGAAATAGCAGAAAGGGCAATGCAGGTAAATCTGTGCATAAACTCCCAATGTGTGTGAGAATATGCCACACAGATGACAGTGAGGTAATTCGGTTTCTAGTCAACTCAACCATTTCTCCTTCTTTAATTAAATTGCTAAAGAGGCTAATGGAGGAATAGCAGACGCCACAATACAGACTTGTAAGGTCTGCAGAGTCTCGACATAAGGTCTATCACACATTAATAACTGCATATCAGAGTCATATTAATGCAATGCTCAATGTGTTAAAGCATCCACACAAACTGATGCACGATATAACGTTTCCATTTCGGTTAACGTTCAATATTAGAGTTTCTTATAGTTTAGAGTGCTCATATATTGAATATTTCCTTTATTTTTACATTTAGATTGTAATCATCTAATGCTCATTTCAGAACTTAAAAAATATTCATCATGTAATAACACTGTTAAATGAATGTAAATGTAGCTCTCAAAATGAACATCAACATCAATAAATTAATTTCTGGCATTTAAATAGATTGATTATATACACTGCCATTCAAAAGTTTGGGATCAGCAAGATTTGCTTTCAGAAGAATATTTTTTAAAGAAGTCTCTTCTGCTCATCAAGACTGCATTTACTTGATCAAAAACACAGAAAAAAAATAGTAATATTGTGAAATGTTGTAATTTAAAATAACAGTTTTCTATTTTAATATACTTTAAAATATAATTTATTCCTGTCATGTAAAGCTGAATTTTCAGCATCATTACTCCAGTAGTCAGTGCCACGTGATCCTTCAGAAATATCAATGTTGGAAACAGCCATGCTGCATAATATTTTTTTGGAACCTGTGATACTTTTATCAGGATTCTTTGATGAATAAAAGAATTAAAAGAATAACATTTGTTCATAGTAGAAGTCTTTTCTAACACAAGTCTTTATTATCAATTTTCAATCAATTTATCACATCCTTGCTGAAAAAAAATTAATTTCTTTCAAAAAAATAAAATAAAATTACTGACCCCAAACTTTTCTATTTTGAATAAATGCTGTTTTTCTTTTTTTAGTTTTTATTCATCAAACAATCCTGAAAAAAAGTATCACAGGTTCCAAAAAAATATTAAGCAGCACAACTGTTTCCAACATTGACAATAAATCAGCATGTTGGCATGATTTCTGAAGGGTCATGTGACACTGAAGACTGAAGTAATGCAAAGCTGAATTTTCAGCATCATCACAGTAATTAATTATATTTTAAAGTATATTAAAATAGAAAACCGTTACTTTAAATTACAACAATCTTTCACAATATTACTGTATTTTTGAGCCAATAAATGCAGATGAGCATAAGAAACTTCTTTTAAAAAAACATCCCAAACGTTTGAACAGCAGTGTTTATGCCACATCATGAGAGCTTAGAAAAAAAATAATTGAAATAACTAATTAGGTTGCAAATATAGTACAGCACAAATCCAACTCAAGTTTGTACAACTAGAGAATAACGTTGAGAATTTTATGCTGGTGCATAAAGTTCAGGTGGCATATCACAAAGCACTTGTTTTGAATTTTAAAGAATGTACAGTAATGGTTTTGATTGGGGAATTTGAGTCACTATGCTAGAATCTTACAACTAGGACAGTGTCATTGACCTGTGGAGAGAAGTGAAATTCTGCAAAACAAACTTTAGCCCAATGGATAACAGTTCAGCTTCTGCTCAGTGATCATCACATATTTTGGCCCATTTAATCACTCTTGCTTGTGAACTTGTGAAATAAAGTCAGTCATAATTCAAGACTTTTAGCCAAGTTGGGTTCTAGCTAGTGTGTGTTTTGAGTGTGTGTGCACAACATCCCTAAAGTCAGCCGTTTTTCTGACCTTCAGCCGCTGTGCTCCGCTCCGACAGTTCTCATCAGCAACACTACACTGCACACTCTGAAGCCCTGTGGAAGTAGACCAGAGAGGGAGAGAGGGAGAGAGGGGGGTTGACGTCCCCCAGATCCCTCCTCATCTGCCCTTAGAGGTCCTAAGAACCCCTCCAGTTCTCCTCTCCCTCTTCAGCAGCTCTGCCTCACTTCCACCGCAGGCCGTCCTCCCCCCAGAACCCGATCGATAGTGCTCTTCTGCTTTCATCGGACCAGCATTGTGGAGAAGCTGCACTTCCTGAAGAATCACCAATCCAGCCTTGAGTGAGCTGGGTACGGTTGTCTCACCAACAGGCTGACTGCCCGCCAGACTTCACTCATTAGTGGCAGTCTGCTTTAACAGATGCAGAGAGTGAATGACACTAAATGAGGAAATGTTGCTGATCTGAACTTGAGTTGCCTGTGTGAGCAGCACAGCCCAATGTGTTAGAGAAGCTGCACTAAACACTGTTTCCATTATTTTACGTTTTGATTATCTTTGTTGTCAAAATGCTTAATCATTAAAAACACTAATAATTTGATAACACTCCAATCTTTAGCAAATATGACAATAAGTAACTTTTTTATACTGTACACTATAATGTTGCGATGCTTAAATTTACTTGTAGCATTTAAAATTATTGATTTTAGTTTTTTAGGCTTTCATTTATTCAGATAAAATGTTATAGAAATTTAATATGGGCCATTTTTTTCAGCAGCAATAATATGAAAATAATTATCGGCTTATTGCTATCATTTAACAACCCTTAAATGAATGCAATCTCCAGGTAATCTCAAAATGAATATCCATTTTTATACTGTACAGTTATAATTTTGTGATAAATTCACTAAAATAATTGATTTTATATAATAATTTGATTTTATTTAAAATATAGAATTCTAATCTCAGTCATTTATCGGTTATCGGCATTTCTAAAATTAATTATGGGCTTATTGCTATCCTTTAATAATCCACAGACGAATGTAATTGTCTGGATATTATCTGGATATTTCATACTACGTTATACTGTTGTGATGCCTAAATTTGCTTGTAGCATTTGAAAGAGACATATCTTTATTTATTTATTTTTAAATATATATTTCATTTAGCAGGTACAGCATCAATATAATAATAAATGTAGAATTTCACTCTGCATTAGCTTCTCACATGAAATGAAGACTAATGAAGTCTAAGAGAGACAATGAGAGAAAGTCATCAAGGATGAAGAAACATGATAATGTTCTAAAAATACTGGATGATAATCTTTACCTTACAACATATAAAAAGACATCTCTTCATTGTTTGGGATGTTCATTTCGACATACCTTATTCGCTTCTAAAGCCCTCGGTCAGGTGATACCTGATCCAACTGTACAGTTTACACAATCTTTAGCCAAAGTAAGAAAAACCAGGTGTCCGTAGCTCAAAGTTCACTGAAATCTATTTTGTTGATTTAAGATGACAAGGAAGCAATATATCGGAAAAGAAGAGGCAGTTTGGCAAGTTAGTTAACGGATCCTTCCAGGAAGAAATTCTTTTGAATATTTACCATTTAACTTCATTTTGGAAGATGATCCAAAGTCTTTGTAAGCATAAATTCAATGAGACTCTTTCTCTCGCCTGTAAATAGGCAAATGTTAGCACGGTCGAATTAACCTTTAAGGATTCCCATAATTTTATCTGGAGTAAATCTGTCCAGTGACAAATTACTCGGGTTACGCTTTTAATGTTTAGTTTCCAGTGTTGGTTGAAACCCAATCTGTTTCCCACAACACCCAAAACAGGACAATCAAAATGTTGTCCAAACAGACTTTTAATCTGTTCAGGCTGAACCACAGCACTACGTTTTATTGGAGGCCTGAATCACAGCCTTTTCTGGAAACTGTTGGGGCGCCGGCAAATGTGTACGCAGTTTCCACTTTTCACGTGACGTTTGAGACAGGCTGACCGCGGGAGAGCACGGCAGGATCCGGCGGCAGCTGCCAGGCCGTGGGGACAAATTTGAACTCTGCAAACACAGTCATGTCAGCGGCAGCCTGGCTCAGCTACGCTCGCCCTGGAATGGCACCCGTTCACATATTTAGACGACGTCTGAGCCTCTGACTCACCCTGAAATACAGAGGAGGAAGCACCGACAAAACGAGAGACAGCGTCTCTTTCCAGACAATCTAAAATAGGTACAGCTTGTACCAGACTGATTATAACCAAATGGTGAATTAAGAGAGGGTAGCACTTCGCGGGCTGCTTTCAGTCTCGTGTCTCCACAATAACATGATCTACAGTATTTATGAGGCAACGAAAATGGCCAAACCTCATAAATATGTAATGAAGTTGTTTACTGGATGGCTGTTGAATTGGGAATGGGAATATTGTGTGAGCGTCTCATGAAAGGAGACATTTGTGAATGAATAGTAACAGAGAATGGAGCAATAACTTTTGTTTGGGTCAATGACATAACACACACTTTTTGGTCCTAATAATACATTAAAAATGCAGTTCATGCAGGAAATGATATCATAGAAAAGACCCCTGCAGATCCTCATGACTGTGTGTCAATGTCAATAAAACTGTGCTCACACCAGACTTTAAGGGATGCAAAATTTTACCGACGCTACAACGGTCGTAATATGAAGTTAACACACTGCATCTTTTTGTAAAACAACATAATTCAGCATATAATACAACAAAAATATATAATGAGCTTCCGATTTCTCTCTCCCACATTCACATGCATATGAATGAAAGTCAAAACTTACAAAACGAAAAAAAGTGCAGTGTGACCGGCCCATAAGTCTCTAATGACATATTTTGAACTTTTTACATCAAGGTAAAGTTAGATCAGGTTGAAAAATTTCATGTGGTACGACTCCCCAAACACGTAATATTTATAAAATTAATAATTCATAATATTAAATAAATAAATACTTTTTTTTTTTTTTACACTTGCATGTATTTAAGGAAAATGTTTTATTTTTTATGGTCAAACCACATGACATTTTTCACTGTCATTTTGGCGCATTAATTTAATTAATTAGTTACGGAAAAATAACATGATTAAAATATTTTAACGCAATTAACGTACTCGCCCCACCCCAGAGCTGTACGTCATCTTACATTTCATACAGCTGACTGTTGACAAACATGATTCAGGGCAACAACTCTCTGCATGATGTAGCCTATAAAATTCAGTTATATGCCTTTACAATTTAAGATATTTGGGCAAAAATGTATGAGTTTTGTTTTATATCATATGATAAGCGATATCATACAGGCAGCAAGAGTAATATCACACGAGTGTTGTTTTTGTCCTGAACAGCACAAGTGCAAATGTGATTTTAAACAACAGTTAAGTAGATAAGAAGTTAATATTGAATAATATTTTAGATAGGATACAATATTGTGTTTATGCTCAATCTTGCCAACGAAAATTTTGCCTTTCTGAATGAATCAGCATTTTAAATGAATCGGATGAATCAATGATTCAATGGCCCATTCATAAAGAGAGCCCTTTACTTAATTCCTGAATGAATCAGCAGTTTGAATGAATCAAATGCATGAATGAATGACTCAATGACTTACTCATAAAGAAATTTACTGCCACCAACTGGCAGTTTTAGTTTTCTTTTTAGAGTATTATTTAATTAAAAAAGTGATAGTTCACCCAAAAAAATAAATAAAAATTGGGTCATCATGTCACCCTCAGGGCCGCGTTATCTTAATGGGCAACATGGGCTGATTACTGATCGTAAGCACAACATTCAGCTAGAAAACAGTCTTATTTTAAGTGCCATTGTTTAAAAATGCTTTATTGACTGACATTTCATAGACGTTCAGCTGTGCTTTCAAATTTTATGCCATTTTGTATGCAATTTCACAGTATAACCATCTCCTAAATTATTACACCTATGTGAAGTCACAATTCCATAGTGGTAAAATTTACTCAGGCCGATGGTTTGTGTGTAACGTGCATGACATTTTTTTGTATGACATTAAACTTATTTTTAGTTGTACAGGTTAAGTAAAACAAATGTGATTATTTCTGAGAACCTTTTATGCACATTTTTTGATTTATACACATTAATATAGAATTTTTAGCCTACTATGGGATTATGACGTGAGCATTGTGTTTGTTTATTTTTATTTCATGAGTATAACATGCGCATCTCTTTATACAGTGTTTGTTTGATTGCACATTTGATTTACCAAATCAATGAATATAACCAGCATATAACAAAAGGTTTGGGGGCCCCCAAAGATGCATTAGCCCAGGGCCCCGCAAAGGCTTAACGCGTCACTGGTCACCCTCATGTCATTTCAAACCTGTATCATCTACTTTCTTTTATGGAACATAAAAGAAAATAATGAAGAATGTTGGTAACCAGCAGAAAAACAAGAATGTTGTTAACCAAGCTGATGACTTTCATTCTATGAACGAAAAATACTGAAATGTTCCTCAAATTATCTTCTTTTATGTTCCATAGTTTGTTACGCCGTTGTAGCCTAAACATTTGTGTGTAATAAATTTTATGTTGAATCAAATTAAAGATTTCTTTCTAAAGCTACTCATTTAACACAATAATGACTTTAAATTACATTTTGGGGGTATTTTCACAGCCAGATTTAATTTGCGATTAATTAATCGCCACATCATATTATTAATTAGATTACAAATTTTAATCGACAGCCCTATAATCTTAGGTGTAAATTTTTCTTGTAAATAGTTTAAAAGTTTTTCCTATTAACTTGAGATAAGCAGGATATACTGACTGTGTGAGAAACCAGAGAAGCAAAGAACCACATCAAGTAAGCCTTCCCGTAAGTTAGCATTGTTGTGAGTAAATGTGGAAAGATGGAGTGTGAATTAAGGACACTAATATTCCCTGTGGTCTCTGGCGGGGGGTGAGGCGGAGGAATGCTCGGCGGAGCAATCCCGCTTGGCAGGTAGATGAACTGCAGATCATACGGGCCGGCAAGTGGTGATTAATGGGAGCGGGAAGGCGCTGGAAAGAAAACAACGCTATAAATCAACGTCGCGACGATGGTAATTGTAATTGAAATGAATTTGTCTGCCTGGAGCCAGGCATTGCAATTGATATTGACCAAAGCCCTGGTGGTCCATAGAAAATGAAATTGAGAAAATGTATTCAGAGTATCCACTGTAAGGTCTATACATCACTGTATGACACAATCATCTCACTGTGGGCCAGAGAGAAGATGGAGCAAGCTAAGCCCGGTGTGGGTGTCAGATGCTAATGAGCTTTCATATGCTCAAAGGTGGCTAGTGCTGTAGATTTATGGTGAAAAGAGCCACATTAAAATTAACTTAAAGGCGCCGTCAGTGAAAAATTATATTTAGTTGCATTTTGTGATGATCTCGCAATGGAAAAGTGTAAAAGTTTCTTTTACTAATGTAAAAGAATGATACGTACAAATAAAAGCTATTATACTGCAGGTATAAACTGAAATACATTCATACACACTTTGTGATGCATCATTATTAGTCATGGCTTAACACATTTGACTGCGACCTTTCAGGTCAGTTCATCAAATAAGATCCTTCAGAATCACTAATTAGTAACCTTTTTATATTTAGACAAAATATACACTTACTTTTCAAAAGTTTGGGGTTGGTAAGATTTTTTTTATGTTTCTGGAATAAGTATCTTATGCATTTATTTAATCAAAAATACAGTAAAATTTGTAGTATTTTAAAATAACTCTTCTATTTTAAGATATTTTAAACATTTATAATTTATTCCTCCTCCAAAGCTGAATTTTCAGCATCATTACTCCACTCTTCAGTGTTGCATGACCCTTCAGAAATAATTCTAATATGCTGATTTGGTGCTCAAGTAACATTTATTATTATCATCAACGTTGAAATTAGTTGTGCTGCTTTATATATTTTGTAGAAACGGTGATTTTTTTTTTTTCAGGTTTCTTTGATTAATGGAACACTGTAAATGTTTTTACTGTCACTATTAATGAATTTGTTGCATCTCATTGAGTACTTTATTAGTAATTTTTGAAATGTTAAATTTGACAGACCTCTATATTTTTATATTCTCTATACATGTATAAAAAAAAACACTTTGCATATTTTTCAAAGAACTACAAAACAAAAATTACATTTTCAATTAATTTGGCATCTATGTGTATAATTTGTACTTTAAGACAAAGAATCACTGTCCCTGCTACTGCTAATTTCAACATATTTTCTAAATATTTTAAGTAGTGAAACTGATCTAAATTGAAAATCACTCTCCTCAACTACGACTGTACTAACACACAGAGTGTTTGGTATCCTGCAGGAGCCTTTGCAGCCAAACTTTATTGGCTTCAGGTTGGTTTGCTTTACCAGCACATAACACTGTATATTATATTATACCGTAATTCGAAGAGAGCCAGTGGCAATTCAGATCCCTGGTCTACGGAGAGACTCAGAGGAATATCTCAGCTGGAGGGGCCCGTGCAGGAGGAACTCAATGTGGGATCGGCTACCATCTTGGCACCACTTTACAACCCTGACGCTACTTTACAATAAAGTCTGTATTGTTTCAGTTTTGCAATCTTGCCCTTTTGTTTAGCAGAATTATGAGCAAACCAAGTGCATAATGCAGCGCTGCTCGGTTTCTAACGTAAACCTCAGACTAATAGTTCCGGGAGGTTTTCCTGTGCACTTTCTGCACAGATATAGAAGAAATCTATTTTTCATAAGTGTGCTGTGTAGCTACAGCACCCAATTATCAGCAGATAAGACGGAGGGAAGCCCCGGAGCGTCAAGCCAGATATTTAGACCAAGGGAAGCAGGCTTGCAGGGACCAAAACCCCAGGGGCACTACAGCCTCACCTGAGCCTTTTTTCCCCCCTTTTTCTTTCCTTCGACTTCCTCCCTCCATCCTTACTTCACCTACGGGGTTCAATTAGCGGTGACAGCAGCTCGCACCACGAGCCTGTAGCAGGAAACAGGGTGAGTCTAAATCACCACACCACACTACAGCAAACATGACAAAACACTCATCCGCTCACATCATTGGCGCTCGGTCCTGTCAATTGTCTCTGAACTGCCAGAAAAACCCTTTTTTTGGCTTAGCACCATACCATGCAGCATTCTGAGGGCAACCAGGCTCCACCAGTCAGAATTAGTGCACTTTTACCCACACAAACATGTATTTGTAAACTGACCTCAGCCAACAAAGACTTTTTTGCACCATCCATATAATGGATCCAGATTCAACACACGGTAAGGTCATTTACAGGTCAAGCATAGCTCATGGTAGGCAGATGAATATCGATCTAGAGGGACCGGGGACTGTTCACAGGGCAGGCGGCCCACAGATCAGCCTTGGGCAGAGGAAATAGAGGTCATGGGCTAGAGAGAGCACAGTTCAAACATAATGAACTTTCAACACCTCAAGAAACTCTATAGGGTTAGCCGCTCACTGACCAAAATTATACTATACACTAACTAGTACACAGTAAAGCTGTACACACCGCCCACAATCATACACTCAATGCACAAATGTCAGTATAATTATTTACAGTAGAGAACTGAGTCTTTAGGAATACCCTCAGAATGAAAAAAAATGGTTTTAGAAATTGTTTTAATAATAATAATAATAATAATAATAATAATTAATTAATTCAAATATTTTAATTTACCATATTTTACCCCAAAATACAAAATAGTTAATGTTGTTGTTTGTTTATTCATTTATGTATGATGGTGGCTAATAGTTATACTAGTTATACTAATAGTAATACTTTTAGAAATAAAACAAAAAAATTATTTTATATAAAATGTTTTAAAAACAAATAAAACAAACAAACCATATTCCATTCCAAAATATCAAATAGTTGCTGTTTTATTTATACCAAAGTATTATTAGACTTGCTTAAATAATGTAATATTTAAAAAAAAGTGTAAAGAAAGGTTTATAAATAAGCAAATAAATAAATAAATAAATAAACATAATACAAGCGTCATATTCTAAATTCCATTGTTAAAGATAATATTGGATTTCAAATATATAAACAAATATAAAAAACAAATATATAAACAAACAAAACATATTCTATCCCAAAATATCAAATAGCTGTTGTTTTACTGTTATACCAAAGTATTATTAAACTTCCTTAAATAACATAACAATTTTACATTTCTTTAAAGAAAGGTTTATAAATAAAATAAGCAAATAAATAAAATAAACGCTATATTCTAAATTCCATTGTTAAAGATGATACTGGATTTCCTTAAATATGAATACCTTTTAGTAGTAAATAGTTTACTATACTTAAAACTCCCCATGAAATCATGTTTTCTTTCCTGTGTTGACAGATTCATACTGAAATAGGAAGTTACAGCAAAACATAAACATGCTGTTATAATATCAATAAAGATATTTATATCACAGCCATGAAGGTGGTATTAGGGGGCAGAACACTTCATGGGGTTACAAATGTAGCACCTAGGTTCTTGAGGGAAACTATGATGACCATGGTAAATTATTGTAAGATTAGCTTAATTTAAGATTTAAGGCCTGGTTTCATAGACAGGGCTTAGCCTAAACCAGGATTAGGCCATAGTTCAATTAGGACATTTAAATAATTTTTATAAACTTGCCTTAGAAAAAAACCATTACTGGTGTGCATCTTAAGACAGAACAAAGGCACTGATATATTTTAAGATCAGTCAGTGCAAGTTTCTTTCAGTTGAAACAGCTCAGATTTACATTTTAGTCTAGGACTAGGCTTAAGCCTTGTCTGTGAAACCGGGGGTTAAAGTAATATTGTTTTAAAATTTGCCCAGGATGCTTCTTGTCTAAGGTGGAATTTCACCTATTCCCTCAACATATAATCACGGCTGTGCCGAAATGCAAAGCTTCCTGGTGGCCTTAATTCTGGGAAACTGCATTGCAGGACATTAGAGAAGCTAAGGGAGGTTGGCAGCATGGAGAGGCTGAAACCAAGGACACCGTTGGCAGCATGCCTGTGCTCGGCTGTGTGTACAGTCAGGCGGAGTGGAGGCAGGCCATGCCTTGGGGCATTGAGAAGAGGCCAATTCACTGCTCAACTAGCCAGGCCCACAGAGACAGAAAGCGACAGAGAAATTAAAACTTGAAGAAAATGTAGAAACATCCAAAAATGACAGAAGGGGAAATGGCAGTGCTGAGCAAACTGAGTACAGGAAGTAACAACAACAACAACAAAGAATCATCTTGAAAAATCAGAAACGCTCTGAAAAGTGGGGGAGGGGCACACTAGAAACCTTATCAGCATGTAATGAATATTAATTAGGACGCAGAAGGTAAGTGTGTGCTAGATATTTCAGTATAACTGATTATACAAACTCTACATCAGATAATTAATATTCATGAGTCAGGCTGATAAGGTTTATAATTCTAATGACTATCGATAAAACAGGTTGGATGACACTTTTGCTTACAGACTTTACTCTCTCTCACAGAAGCACTTATTAAATATAATGATTAATGCTTGAAAAGTTGGGGGGATGAACTTGTACAAGTAAGTGTTTAATGATTGCTATGTCCATGTTAAAAATAAATAAATCACGTCTGGTGTATTTCTCCTGCTGTCCTCTCTCACATTCTCCTGCCTGGTGTGTCTACAAATTATACAAGTAAATAATTAAAATCAAGTGTCAAGTGCTTGGTGCCCATAGTCCTTCAGGAGCCAGGCTCATTTTTCCCCCCAAGTTCCCTCGTTTCCTAGGCAACAAAGTTAAGGTACTTTAGCAGCCTGTTCCTGGGTTGGTTCTTCCTTACCCCATCTTGCTTTATCGCTCTCCATCCTGCTGAAACTAGATGTGGTGGTGGCTGTCATCTTCTAGCGATCAATCAGCACCCAAACAAGCAGGGTCTTCTATGATGCTTGCAGAGAAAAAAAAAAGAAAGAGAGAGCGAGAGAGAGAGACAGAGAGAGGAGGAGAGAAAAGTTTCCTTTTGACGAGCATGTTCCATTGTGAGAATCCCCAGCAGCCTCTGACATCTGGTTCCAGTTAGCATTATGACGCGCTTCCTGCCCGCCTGAGCCACGGTTCACAAGTCAAACGCCACACTGAAGATTGCAGAGAAAAACACACACACACACACAAAAGTTGGTCCAATATTATCTGCTTGTGTGAGGTTATGAGTCCAGAACCACCTGTGGAGATACTTTGTTTATTCCCAAGACCAATTTTTTTTTGTAAATATTCAATTTATGTTAGTATATTAACATTTGTTTAAAAAAACAACTATACAACTATACTATTATAAAGAAATGAAAACCATTTTAAATTTTCTTGGTCATAAACAAGAATTAATATCAAATTAATTAAAATAATTCTATATATAAAATAATTTAAACGATCTTGGGAATAAACAAGAATTGGGCAACTATTAAATACATAAATAAATATTATCATTTTAACTGTCCTGGTAAATATACAAGAATTGGGCTGCTAGATAAATTAAAATTAAAATGAATAAATAAATAGTCTTGGGAATAAACAATAATTTTGCAACCAAAATTAAATAAATAAATAAATAAATGGTCTTGGGAATGAAGAAGACTTGGGCAACTAATAAATAAAATAAAATAAAATAAAATAAAATAGTCTTGAGAATAATCAAGAATTGGGCAACTATTAAATACATAAATAAAATAAAATAAATAAATAAAATTTGTCTTGAGAATAATCAAGAATTGGGCAACTATTAAATACATAAATAAATAAATAAAATAAAATTGTCTTGAGAATAACCAAGAATTGCCCAACTAATAAATAAATAAATAAATAAAAGTCTTAAGAATAAACAAGAATTCTGCAGAATTTTTTTTTTTAAATAAATAAATAAATAAATAGTCTTTGGAATGAAGATGACGTGGGCAACTATTAAATAAATAAATGAATGAATGAATAAATAAATAAATAAATAAATCCTTTTAATTGTCTTGAAAATAACCAAGAATTGGGCAACTATGAATGAATGAATGAATGAATGAAAGAAATTGTCTTGAGAATAACCAAGAATTGCCTAGTAAATAAATAAACAAATATTCATTTTAATTGTTTTAAATCAACAAGGATAAACAAGAAGCGGGCGGGCGGGCGAGCGGAAAGAAAGAAAGAAAGAAAGAAAGAAAGAAAGAAGAAAAAGAAAAAGAAAAAGAAAAAAAAGAAAAGTCAGTCAGTCTTGGGAAAGAACAATTGCGCAACTAATAAATAAATGTTATATTCAGTGAATATTAATAATTTGAGACAAGAATTTTAAGTAAAATGGATGTTCTCATATGCATTTTAATAGTAGTGAATGTGAAGCCACATTACACATCATATCTGAACACATTCGTAACTGCGTTTGCACTGCGGATGTTGCAACTACAGTTGTCATCATTGAGCAATCATGCTTCTGAGCGAAGAGGTACCCGAGCGATAAGCAATGGAAAAGTGTGACCCTCGAGAACGTGGGGCGTGGAATGCAAAATGTGCACTGCACCTACACAGTCTCTGGAGGGAAACCCTACAGTCTGTGGGCGCGTTTACAGACACACAAACACGCATACACACACATACACACATACATGCCCCATCACTGGGGCTTGTGGGTAACGAAAGTGAGAATGAGGAGGAGCGATGAGCGTAAAAGTGAAAATGTCAGGAGTATAGATATAGAACACGAGCCGACCACAGAAGGGCTTACCTGCGTCGGTGGCGACACTAAACACCCCCACATATGCGCTCCACTCACCTTTGATCGCTCAGGAGCCAGTTTGTCTGCCCCGCAGCTCACTGAGGCCTGCTGCTGAAGCGGGGAGTCGTTTTATCATACAACCAGAGATCTTCATCGGTGCATGGAAAATCAGGTTGCAACCCACACCTACATCGTAAAAGGACAAAACAAAGAATACAAACACTCAGAAATGAC